>MU376238.1:0-151249 GCA_022495205.1 Hypoxylon sp. FL1150 | reverse complement strand
TATTGGGTACAGGTTAATTTTTTTTTTTTCCGCTGTAAAAACTTTTAAAAAATATTGGCACAACACAAAATTTTAAAATTTTTATAAAAAACGGCCCAACCCAACCACGTATCCCCCCCCCCCCCCCCCCTCCAAGACGCCTGTACAGGAAAAAAAAAAAAAGGGGGGACATGTCATACCACCAGCATATCCTCATCCCCATCGCATAACATCCTCCTCCTCCATGACACCCAAGACACCAAGTCAAAAAGTATCCCACCCCTTCAGTCCAACGACGTATCCTACGTGAGACTTCCTTTATCCTAGGTCGTGGATACCAGAACCTCGCCTTCGCCGGCGATACTATCTGAATCGGCAATACTCTCCGAGATCACACTTTCCACGCCGTAGCCACTCTCGGTGCCCACTGCACTATCAGTCCACTCGCTACTGGTGTAGTCACCTTCCGTCTCCGCGCCAGTGATGACGGTCGTCTCCAAACTGGAGCGTCGCATCGTGTCCGCTTCACTTTCGCCTTCCCCGGCCCCTATGTCGCCATCGTCAGCTTCATCAGCTTCGTCGGCATCAAGCGGTATCTCCGTGGCATCACCGCCCTCACACGCAGGCGTTTCAGCTATGGGGGTATCGTCGTCGGCGGGGTCGGCAATCATCACCGTGTCGTCCTCGATGGGAGATGGTGCTTCCGGCTCCGGCTCCGGCTCCGGCTCCCGTTCAGGCGTAGGCATGTCGTCGCGGGGCTCTTCGTCGATCTCGCGAACAAGATCTACATTCTCCTTATTCGTGTCTAGATCACCGTACCCTTTGCTGCCGCTGCTTCTTCCTGGAGCCCAGCTACTCTTCCGCAACCCCGCAGCGGCCGGCGTTCGGACGCTCTGGCTGCGCTTGATGCCGCCCGTCGTCACATTGTTGTTGATCTGGCTGAGACTGAGGATTCGGCGGCCGGCGCTCACGGGACTTTGTGTGACGAGACTAGCCCTCCCACCATTTACCGCCATATTAACTGCGGCGCGGGATTTAGTCGGCTTCGGGGCGGCGTTGAGGTCGTCGGTGGGCCCAAGACTAGATCTAGCCCCGGGCACGCGCTTGCGGCTCATAGCCTCGCGGCCCTTGAAGCTAGACTTGGTCATGAGTAGAGATCGAGAATGATCGAGGACGCCTTCCAAGATCCTTCGCTCTAAGCCCTCAGCTCTGGCATCCATCGCATGGAGCTCTTCGCGACGGATATGTATGGCTGTCTCGATGGATGACACGTCTGCATTCAAGCGGATCTTCTGGCGAATCAAGGATTCCTGTTCCTCCCGCAGAGCAATGATCGTTTCACGCATCTGAAGCTCCTCCTCTCTGAGGTATGCTAGGTTCGCCTCGACTTGTTCCTTCTCGGCCTTTTGACGCTCTAGCTCGATTGTTGTCTCTTGGAGTGCCTTCTCGTGCTCTTCGTGTTCATCTTGCATGCGTTGCTTCTGTGATGAGAGGAACTCTGAGATGTCGGCTGCCGTCTTCACCACCTGCTGGTGTACCTTGTCAAGAGTATCGAGCTGCGCATATGCTGTGTCGGCAGCATGGGTATGGTCGACTAGTTTGTCAAGCTTAGAATGCATCTCGCTATCCATGGTGGCTCGCATCGACTGCAGTTCGTTATCGAGCTTGTCCAGTTTCGACTGCACTATACTGTCGTCGTATGGCTCGGGGGGAGGAGGTAACACAAGGGGTTCGGGCTTTGCATCCTCAATCTTTTGTAGAATGCCGGACTCCGAGCTCTTGGATTGTTCGTAGTGTTGACCGACGACAAGCAGGACTTCCTTGATCGAATCGAGAATCTTTGGGTGGTAGTCACCAACATGACCCTGGAGCCCCTCGACGGCGTCGATTGCCTGCTTGACGTGATCCCGGGTCATCTGGTGCTCGTTCTTGCTATCCGCATGGTTGTCTTCGGACTTGCCATACAGAGTCTCGACCTTTTCGAAGACGGTCTTCGAAGCTTCCTCCATCTTCTCAAGAGAATCGGTAACCGTCGAGCCGAGAGTATCGATTAGGACCTTGAGCTCTTCCGCGATCGTATTTGAATTGACCATGGTAGCTTTCATCTCGTCATCCCTTGCTTCTGAGGCCTTCGTCCGGTCCTCCAGAACAAGCTGGAACTCGTCGTATTTCGTGACAAGTTCGCCGATCTTCTCCTCTAGTTTGCTTCCTAGAGCCTCGGTTGTCTCTTTAAGCTTCTCATCCGAATCCGCCTTGGCATCTACCACACCGGCCTTTGACTGCTCGAACTCCGACTTTACGAGCTCGAACATCTCCTTCAGGTTGGCGCCCACGTCGGCATTCTGGTGGACAGTCTCACTAAGACCCTCGAGAACCTTGCCCAATGACTCAACAGCGTTGCCACCGGTCTCAAGTCTATCCTTGACTAAGTTTTGAAACTCTTCGAGGAAGACTTTGACTTCCACAACTCGTTCGCTGACACTAGAGTTCTCTGTTTGTCGTTGCACGAGCGCTTTCTCATTAGCTTCCGATTGCATCGTCATGTTCTCTTTGAGTTCCTTGACAATATCTTCAACACTCTTCAGATCATCCTTCGACGCAAGCGCCGCAACATCGGATTGAAGCATCTGCTCAATGATGGCCTTGACGTCAAAGACTGCTGTCTCAACCGCATCGACATGCGTCTTGGTAACTTTCTCGGGATCCTCGAGTGATTTCTCGGCATGGTCTTTGATTTCGCCTAGAGCTGCCGTGATTTGAGTAGCAAGAGACTCTATCGACTGGAGATCCTCCTTTCGAGAGACAGTCTCTAGCTGTCCCGCAACAGCCCCAAGAGAATCCTTCGTCTCGAGGACGAGAGCTTCGATAGCATCGACATGATCCTTTCGAACGGCCTGCTCTCCGTCAACAAAGTCGTCCAGGCGCGATTTGGTATTCCGAAGAATTGTCTCTATAGCCTGCACGTCTTCTTTCGTAGCGGCGTCTTCGGGGTTCACCACGGGCTCGCCGTCCTTGTCTTTGCCACCAGACATGCCAGCCATCGAGTCTTGCATGCTTCGAAGCATCTCCTCCATTTCGTTAAGATCCTCTTTGGACAGTCCATTTCGAAGCATTTCCTCCATTTCTGCCAAGTCATCTTTCGACAAGCCTTCTCCCGCTACTGCTAGAGGCTGCGGTGTTTCTATTGCGTCAATTTTGACCTGGAGTTGCGACATCAGAACCTCGAGGTTCTTGATGTCGTCGTGTCTGACAAGGTCAGCAGGAATAAGGGCGTTGCTTGGAATATCGTTGGGAACGTCGTCAGGAATGTCGCTTGGCGGCTCGCTTGGTGCTGGGCCTACCGTGACAATGGCCTTCTCTTGGCTGTTATCACGGAGAGAGTCGATATTTACTCGTACATCATTAAGCCCCGACTTGAGGGCGTCAAGGATCTCGTCGTTAGCGGTAAGATCGGCCGGCTTGTTGCCTACTTTTTCAATGCTGATCCTCAAGTCGCTAAAGCCTTCGTGTAACGCATCGAGGATATCCGTGGTGCCCGCATGAGGACGGAGTAGCTCCCCACGAATTCGCTCGATGCTCTCACGGATAGCTTCCAGAACATCTCTGTTGTCGCTCACTTGCGGTACATGGGGAACAAGTGAAGAGTTCACGGTGTCTCGAAGCGATTCGATCTCTTCCCTGATCATGTCTCTGGAGCCATCCGAAACCTTGGCTACGAGGTCGGCAACCTCTTCGCGGAATATGTCGAAGCTGTTCACGACATTAGATAGGAGCTCCTCCTGATTCGCAGCACCCGAGGCCTTATCGACATAGCCTTCCATATGTGCTCGTAACTCATCGAAGTTGGTAGCCATGGCTGTCATCAACTCGTCTTGGCTAGGGCTACTTGGAGCTTTATCGGCGTGGCTCTCCATATGTGTCCTCAGTTGCTCGAGGCCAGCGGCGATGTTAACCATCAGCTCCTCCTGACCTGAAGGACCAACTGCGCCGGAAGCCTTATCAACGTAGGCTTCCATGTGCGCGCGCAGCTCTTCGAAGCCACTTTCGAGGTTAGTGACGAGCTCCTCCTGGCTGGAGGTGCCGATGGCTCTATCGAGATAGCCTTCCATATGAGTTCGCAACTGATCAAGGCCATCCCTGGTGGCATCCAAGACTTGCTCGGTATCTCTTCCGCTTGCAGCGACGTTCTGCTTCGCTTCCTCGGAAACAGCCTTGAACTCATCCCGCATATACTGCATGATATCATGGAGGCGTTCAACAACTTCGGAATTCTCACCGCCGTGAGGTACAAGAGCTGTACTGTGAGTTGAGTTCAGGCCTTCCTTAACAGCCTCGAACACATCGTCACGAGTCAGCTCATTTGCTGAGGGGGCAACGGGGAATTCAAACTCCTCGAGACACTCCTTAAACGCTTCGACAATTTCATCTCGGGAAAGGCTGGCGGGTGCCTCGATCTGCGGGGGGACGAAGTGCTTTAGTCCTTCGACGACCGCCTGGAATACTTCTTCTCGTGTTGCTCCCTGGGGTGTCTCTTCGTTGGGTGCATACTGTTGCAGTCCTTCTTTCAGACAGTCGAGAACTTCGTCACGCTCTAGGCCAATCTGCTGGATTTCAATCTCGGGTTTGTAGTTCTCCCAGGCGTCCTTCACAGCTTCGATAACGTCGTCTCTGCTTAGCTGAGGCTCCTGGTGTCTCATCGCCTCTGTGTCGCTAAGAGCAGTCCTCAAAGCGTTGTAGATCTCCTGGTAATCGATGGCAGACTTTTCCGTCTCGGATGAAACTCTGCGATGATCTCTAAGACGCTGTGCCATATAGACTCTGATCTGCTCCAGGCCTTCTTCAACAATCCTCGCCAGCTCCGCCCTGCTTGCAGTTTCGCTCTTGCCGATGTCGCTTTTGCTGCTGCTAGGGGCCTTGCCGTTCCAATCATCAAGCCTCCTACTAATCTCCCTGCCCATTCCGAGGACTTCACCTCTGAGCTCCCGGACGAGGGCCTTGACCTCGGCTGTCATCCCTCCTCCTTGAGCAACGCTATCTTTGACAGATCGAATAATCTTGACTACATCGTCGTTGAGTACGTCGTTCGCCCTTGAAGACGACGACGATCGCCGACCCTCGCCATTGAGCAGCTTCTCGACCCGCTGATTCACAACACCGCTGATTCTTGAGCCAGATTCGTCGCTGCTAAAACTCAGCGCCCTCGTCTTGTCTGAAACAGCACCCATCGCCTGGATGTTCGGCTGCTCATTGGCTGTTCTCAGGTGATGGATTAATTCCTCTACTTTGCCGGCTGAGGCTAGCCCTGCCAGCTTGTCGGCTAGCTCAGATAGGTGGCCGATAATTGTATCCTGGCCGTCCTTGGTACCCATGTCCCTGATAATCTTTTCGAGCAATGCGAAAGTGGCTGGTGAATCACCGATGAGCGATGGCGTACTCAGCGTCGACTCTCGGTCAATGGATGCCGCAAAGCTGTTAGGCGATGGGATTCTTGGGAGCGATATTGGCCTCGGTCCTACCTGTGACATGCCGAAAGGCTTATTGTCAAGGTATAGACCGCCCGTGTAGGTATCTCGATGGTACTTAGTGGTATCCGTGTTGTGAGCTAGGTCGCGCAGACTTTTGCGGATGTCCTCATCTCTAGCGTGAGTAGCCTCTTTCAAGCTCATGAGGTCGGTAGCATTGTCTCTGCTCCGACGGCTAAGTTGGGACATTTCCTTCTGAAGGGAAGTGGCGATATTGGTTAGGGTCAACAACTGATTTGAGAGATATTCTGGGGAGAGGAGGGGTTGCTTCATCATAGGTGTGGAATGGTTTGTGACGTTTGTCAAAGGCGGTTCGGACTCGCGCGCCTCTCGCGAAGATACGGAAGGCATATTCTGCAATGCCAACATGGTGGCCGATTGCGGCGGCGTGTTCTCGCCGAGGATGCTCTGTTGCGCCCTTCTTACAGGGGGGCGAGCAACGGAACCCATATTTGACGGTAAGGGTGTAGGTGAACCAGGAGCAGTGTTCTCCTTCTCTGCTGATCTTGTGTCTCTTTCGTAGTCCCGGCCGCGAATGGGTGTCGACGGCCGTGCCGACCTATCTTTCTCGGGCGAGCCCCGAGGAGTAGAGTTGGCCGAGTCACGATCCCTCGAGCCTTCAATCATCAGACTCAGGTCCCTGACACTACCGGGCTGCAGAGATTGCATTCGTTTGTGAGGGCTGTTTCTCTGAACGAGAGCTCGTTCGGGTGAGGTCTCGTGAATACGTTTTGCGAGGGATGGAACAAGCGCGTTCTCGCGTGCCTTTTCGGCCAAAGCTGCATGCGCGGACTGAATAGCAAGCGAAGTACCGCTTCGCGAAGGGCCGATGCCAGGCGACTGGGGGTTCATAGGCAGAGGGGGCGGCGCCCTCTCCGGGTCGGAGCTATCCCACCTGGAACGCTTTGTAAGCCAACGGTACAACTACATTGGAGGAGATAGAGGAGACATACATTGGCACGATAGATCCAATTGATGAAGAATGTTGGTGTCTTAGAAGTGGCCTGTCGACCGGTGCGTCGCGCTCGACCGGCGGCATCATAGGGTGTATCTGCAATTGTTGGTGCCTCCGTCTGATTGCTGCTGGAATGATATGTCTCTAAAATAAAGCAGCAGACAGATTGTTGGCGGTAGGTATGTGGTAAATCACTTTTGCAAAGATGTTGAAAGTGTTGTAAATAGACTAGGCTTGGCTGCCCCGTCTCGGCGGGAGTGTTGATGCTTCGTCGCTCAGATCAGATATGACAGTTGAGAGCAACGGCGGGTTTGAAGAGACAAAGAAAAACGGAGCATGGGTTCATGATCCTAAAGGGGGGACCTTGTAATATGTGATAAGCTGGTAGGTTTTATGGACTGCCCTATCTTTATTTTGGATGGTATTGTTACTCGCAGGTAGGTTGTTGGCTGTTGTGTCTGGTTGTCTGGTTGGCTGCGTGCACAAACAAAATATCGAGGGGACCCGCCTGCCCAATCCCGATTCATTTTGCAATCGTCACAAACCGTCGCCCCGGCAACCGGTCCCTAGCGGCTCCACCGCGGCTATCTATTCGTGCAGTCGTGCTACCTAAACCACGTGTACCTATGTACCTAACCTACCTAACCTACTATGTATGTACCTAACCTAAGGTACTCTTCCAAAATTCATCTCAAATATATCACATTCACATTCGTCACCTTTGGTTCATCACCTGCACCATGCTCTACCAGGTGTGATGCAACTAATATACTAATGTTTTCCTTTTGCGATATTAACCCTACCAATCCATCAAGCTTGCCGGTCAACGGTACTTTGAATTAGATCGCGAGGTAATACCTCTTCCGAAGAAGCTTATACAAATCGATTCAGTGGTCAAGATACCTCAAACCGGACTTATATATGGCAACGTATCGCGTATCGAACTCGTGAGTTTTTATAGAGGCAGATATTACTCAATATAAACTCCACTTAACGCACAATTATAAAATGAATCCTCGATAGGTATTTCCCAACTTTCAATGGATTTGATTAAGTCCGAGATGTTAGCGTGATGTCCTGGCGCGCAATCTTACTAGGTTAGTTGCTTATCAGAGTTGTCCTAGAACATCATACACTAGAGCAATAACGGAAGTCCAGAACGCTGCGCTTCGTGACCTAACACTGCATGCGACTATATGAGCCGCATCGCTAGACCCCGTGTCGGATGCACTGATTCCGGTGGCCGTAGCAAAAGACGAGGGCGAAGCCGACGGTGAACTTCCTTGCTCGTTACCAAAAATATCCGGGAACAGCTGCGTCGAGTTCTTATCCTTGACGATGCCTTTAATAATAACCGCGGTACCGTTCAGTACGCTTTCAATCTGTTCCCCGGTGCAAGTCGATGTGTCGTATATGTAGCAGAAGTGCAGCAGATCTGGGGGGTCTTCGTTCTTAATAGCCCAGGTGTCGTTGGTGCCTCCGGTTACGTACTCGGGGTTTTCGATCAAGTCAACGGTGCCCGTGGCGATGTCCATGTTGAAAAGCGCACGATGGAACATCTGATATGCCGTCTCAGGTTGGTACGCGGGCATTTCATGTCCAGCTTCGTACACACGCGAAAAGGAGAAGTTGCCATACTGGCGAACTTGTCCTCCCACGTAGGTGTCGTTGACAACTATGTCCGTATATCCAGCAGCATGGAATTTGTCAGTTCCGGTGTAGTTGAGAGATAAACTGACCGCTTCGCCGCCTATCCAATTGCATGAGAAGTCTCGATCGCCGTACATCAGATGGACCTTGATGTTATTCTCGAGTAGAAACGCAAGGTCTTCAATCCATCCAGGCCGAGGATAGTCTCCTATGCCCCTAAAAGCAGACGTGACTGCATTCGAGTCCTGGGTGAAGTTCAGAGGGACGCCCAGCGCACTCTGGACATGCGGCTGGTTGAGATAGGTTCTGTAGAAAGGGGCTGGAAACGGGTGGGGATCGAGAGATGCGTAGTCGTAATAGCTACGGCCCGAATATTCAAGATAGGGGCCGCGCACGTCACTCGAGCAGAAAGTTTCGGCGTCCGAGCATACCTTATTGACGGTGTCGTTGATGCCAATGTTCGACGGATCGTACACGAGCGCCAATGCGCGGCAGTCGTTTATTTGATCCCGACAACCGCCAGGTCTTTCGAGCGCATCTACCATCTGCAGATAGAGCGTCTCGTTGACTGTCTCCAGCCCGTACGTGTTATTGTACGCAATGTGCGGGTACGCTGGCCACTGAACTTGGCGGTCGATACACGAGTTGATGAGGATGAGCGTATCGAGATTAATGATATAATTCTCGCCGTCGGTATCGTTCCAAGTGCCATTCTCAATTTTCTGGTTCTGCTCCTCAAAGAAGGCGGCAAATTCCGGGCCGTATCTACCGCCGTAGGACTCCGTTGCAAGACTTATCCGGGAGTCATCAGGATGATAGCCCGGGAACTCCTGAAACCAAGTCTGCGCAAAATGCCACAGCGCGATGGCAGCATTGCGGCTACCTTTCGCGGTCTGAGAACTGTTCTGGCTGGGGTATGTTCCTACCAGACGAGTAGTATTCTGCTCGGGGATGGGATCGGAATCGGTAAGCTGGACGACACTCCCGGTGACAAGATCTACGGTGAAGTTTTGCAATATATCATATGAGAAGCCCACTTGAGTCGGTTGGTCGAGAAATAACATGTTGACTTAACCGAATTAGTAAATTCGTCTTCGATATCGACTAGCCTGACGGGATGTTGGCTTCGCCCGGCTTACCGTTCGTATTCCAAGCCCATCTACTCAGAGTAGTCGAATTGGAATCGGCATTGACATAACAAGGGCCGTTCTCGGTGAAGAGTCCGTACATGCTAGAACCGCCGGGTCCGCCGTTAAGCCATATCGACAACGGCGCATTCTCCGGATCATTTCGCGCCTCGAAGAACCAAAAAAACGTGTTGATTGGATATTCTTGCTCTTCTCCCAAGTCTGCTAGTGACCCTGGCGGTAGATGTACGTATCCCGCGTACGACTTCGCTGTCGTCTCGCAGATTCCCGGCTTAGAAGGTGTTAAACTGGGATATTCAAACTTTCGGTTCAACTCGCTCATTTTCTCACCTCTTTATAGCTTATGGTAACGCCATCTCCAAATTTCGACTTGAGTACAGTTACGTTTTCTGGTGTCGGTGGGAATTGTGCTCGAGCAGGCAAGGCTAACACGGCAAGGCCAATGGCCATCCGAAGGCAAACTCGGAACATCACGAACGGATCCGGCAGCCCTTACTATTGCGATGAAGCTACTGGAAGACGTGAAGCTTCTCGCAAGTCCCCTCCACATTGCGACAGAGCGCGATGTCTATTTAGTATCCATTCATATGTACTTCTATAAGACTTGGCACGTCGGCTCATTCCCCGCACGTTCGTCATTTACATGGTAACTTACGTCGGCTGCGTCGCTTATATCACTTGCAACCTTGCTTGCTAGATGCATACCGTAAATAGCCTTAACGATGATGGACTCTCCTGATGGTGATACTATGTACCGGGCAGCATCTAGAGCACGCATGCTCAACCGGGCTACAAGAAGCGACGTAGACACACGAAGCAGCCAATGAGCCGGGAGACTGTCCTTACCGTATCTGCAGATCGCGTGCTTCCGATGACCGGGCCGGAAGGTTGCCGCGAGCTTTGATGGAATCCAGTATTAGAGATCAGCATGGATGAGGTGGTATTCGACATACATAGTATGTAATCCACCTTCACCTTCGATAGAGCATGGGGACTTTACACACATATATCGCTGACCCATTATTCGAAACTATCTACAGCCAAGTCTTACCTCTTAACTCCCGTTGGACTTATCATAAGGAGTAATGATACAACTAAGCAATCAAACAATACGGGAAGTTCAGAGTGAACTGTGTCTCGCTTCTATTCTTCTTTATTCGCCTGTATGTCTAGGGCCGAGCTTCTATAGTAGGTAGCTAGTTGCTATGCGGCTCGTCTAGTAAATTATATCTCTAGGCCATCTTCTGTACTCCTCCTTCGTCTTCTCAATGCCACATAAACTGACCTGGACGCCGGTGTATGCAAACAAAGCACTCCATCCTTACGCTGTTTACCAATAAATAAATAAATCGTAACCCCAACCTCATCAACGACCAACAATGCTTTTCCTACGTGTTTTCCAACTTACCCAAGTGATCGAACGCACTAGACGCTTCGGTCGCTATTCTAATTAAATAGGGGCCGTCGCATCATTGCCCCGTTGTCGCCTTTCTAGATGGCCCAGCTTCCTCTCCTAGCTCTGACACCCCAGGCCATTTCACCATGGCCTGCGTCGTTAAGGCTCGGGTGCTGGCGGGCCCACTCGCGTATGTACAGCTTCAGTGCAATCCATCTTGGCGGCTTGGGCTTCTTCCTATTCCTACGGCTTCTCCTTTCATCGTCTTCGGGCGCTCGAAACTGCATATCCTCGCCACTGTCAGACGAGTCCGTCATCGGGGAACCCTTGTCGGTCATGGAATTGCCTTTGTGAATGCTCATCTCCATGTGCAACATGAAGCCCTTATCAACTTTGTAATGATCATCTTTGCGCAGCTCCTCAAGGTCGATACCGCTGATCTTGCTTAACTCTTCGTCAAAGGCACGTGCCGTGGCGGGATATCCGAGACTGATGTAGTTGTAGACTTGCGTGACAAAGGCATCATCGAATTCAGCTGCAATGCGTTCCTCGAGCTCCTTGCGCGCCTTTTCCTTTTTTAGACGCTCGTCGAGACCCGAGAGACCCGAGAGCATGTGGAGACCTTTCTGCTGGCTGTTGCCTCTCGTCGGAGACGTGGCTCCAGGTGATTGCGTACCGCTCATCACGCCGCTTATACTTATCGAAGTCGTAAAAGCGGCAGAAAATGGGTCATGCGAAAAGGCTGGCTCCTGAGGAGTCATGAGCAGGTTGGGCCCCGGACGTGCCGCCTCTTCGGCCTCTTTGGCCTTGGCAGAACAGTACCCACGCCACAGCCCCGTGTTCCCGGTGACATCTCTCTTCTGCTCCTCAGGCTTATCTCCGGCACAGTACCGCTGACTTGGCTCCATGCGCGTTTGCTTCGGGCTAGGGCACGTGCGGAACTTGAGATCGTCACCAAGCATGGGCGGCGAAGCTGCCAAGCGCATTCGACGCATCTGAGGGTCCTCCGGCTCGTTGCTGCGTAAGCCAAAAGGGAGTCCGAACGGAGTCGCACGGAAGCCACTTTCCTGCGCGACGTGGGGTGAGGGCGCCCGAGGATGGGAATCTAAACGGGCTAACAAGGCCGGCGAGGACGCAGTTACTATTGGACTCGGTGCGTCCCTCATAGTTTCGTCCACAGAAGTTCGGAATGCAGATGTCGTCCATAACGGATCCTCAGGTGGAGGTGGTATATCCATGTGATCAAGATCCTCGTCGATGCTCATGGCGTCTGGTTTTGTCTCAGCTAGCTTTTCAGCATGTGCTCGCATTTCCTTGACTGCCCAGCTCGGGTCTGATTCCTTACGTCGCAGGAGCTGCGAAGTTCCATGCCTGAGCGGTCCATCCAAGGGATCGTCGTCTTCCGAATTGTCTCTTACTAGGAAATGCTCCACGCCCTCAGGTCGTACGCCGTTCGGGAACGCAGCCATGGCAGCTTCCAACTCACGCTGCCTGTGCGCTTCCCTAGCAGCTACGGCTAGTAAGTACCCCGAGAATTCTTCGTCGCACGATTCCCTCCTATCACGCGAGTTGTACTGCCTAATAGTCCCCGAAGCGCCATCGTCGTCGACCTGTTCCGCATTCCCACCGGGTAGAGCCGGAGCGCCAATGTTGAGGGCTGGTGCGTCCTCATCGTCGTCGTTTTCCTCAGACGATTTCTCCGACTCGGACGACATTATGGTATCCAAATCAGGTGTGTAGGATCGCGTGCCTCTCCGGGTATTCGGGTGCGGCTTCATGGACTGCTGCCGGCGCGGCGTGAGGAACCCCTCGCCCTCGCCGCTGGCATTTGGTAGGCAAGTAACAGCAGGTCGAGTAGCAGCTTTTCGTTTCGGTTTCGGAGCGTATATGTGATTCGTGCCAGGCGTGATGTCCGTCTTGTCTATCGGTTTCGTAGCCGGTCCGGGTTGGTCAGCTTTTTTTGATCGTCGTGTCGTCTCGATCAGTTGAGGTGCGAACTTCCTCCTCGGCTTCTTCTGCGCGTCCCCGGAATTTCCCCGCTGTCTTTGCTTTTCATCTTCACCAAAAGACGGCAAGTGAGGGGTTGTCGGCGAGGGGTCGGGCGTTAGTTCGGCGGTAGGGCCCATGGGATTCTTATTATTGTTATGCACTCTGTAAGAGTCGAATGTTGTCTCAATTGGCACCGGGGCAAATCGTCGTATAGTCTTTGGCGGAGGAGGCGGCGCATCTGGCATCTCGGCGTCGTTCACTTGGACCGAAACATCTCTCGTGGTTCTCCTGGTTGAGTTGGCGGTTGAATCCGGGGGTGTCAATGCTGACTGTTTATGGCTTGGCTGCTGTTGCTCCTTCTTGGAAGACGACTTTACAGACTCTTCTACAAGTTGTGGAGCGAACTTTCGGCGAGGTTTTGCTGCGGGTGTGGCTGCGGGTTGGGATGCCTCTGGAGCGGGAGCAACAGTAGACGTAGGCGCAGGCGCAGACGCAGACGCAGACGCAGCAGCCGAAATAGAGGCATCACGCATCGGTTCATCTTCACCAGATGCCATGTTGGGAAGTTGCAGTGCACGTGGTAAGGCAAGATGGCCAACGACGTAGGATTACTAAATCATGTATCGACAGGGTGCTGTAAATATGGACAAAGAAAAGGAGGACAGCTCAAAGAACTGGAATTATTAACATGATCGAATGGGTAAGAAAATAGAACAATAGAACAGGAGAACAGAATGGTGGTAACCCCCAGAACGAGCAGAACGAGCAGAACGAGCTAACCACCATTTACCCCCCAGCTCCTTAGCCCCGTGACGACAGATGCCATGGACTGCAATTGGCAAAGGGCAATAGGAAAAAGGCGAGCCACGACCTAACGACTGCACCGCTAGTTTGCATTGAAGACTCCGCGGTCTTTTCCGGGCGGTGGGGGATGTGGATTGTGGATTGTGGGTTGTGGGGTGGAGTATTTGGCGCGGGTTTTCCTGGGTTTCGCGGTATTTCCTGGTATTCCAAGCATTCCTAGTGCGCTTCGTTTGCAGAGGAGCGGCCTAGAGTTCTAGAGTTGGAGTTGACAGAAGTGACTTTCGTGTTGCAGCTTGCAGCCCATGGTTTTAGTTCCATGGACGAGGAATGGGTATGGACGTGTTTGCCGTTGACCCAGAACGTTCTGAAAAAAAAAAAAAGAATGCAGAATGCGTTGGATGTATTGTACAGTGTAAATGACATACCGTACCCCGAAGCTCCTTGGGTGCACGAATAGGCAAGGCCGGCATCGCAGCTTGGGTGGGTAAAATAGGGATGCGTGACCTCGTCTCTCGTCTCTCTCGTCTCTCCTCTCTCGTCTCTCGCAGGCAAAGGTGATCTACGAATAATAATACCATATATAACCGATTTATCCTTTTTACTATGTACTACCACAATTTTGCGATTACTAGCCTACATTAATACTAACAACATTCGTAAGCCTAGTTTTGTAGTATTATACTTACACGATAGTCAAAATACTCGATATCCACCCAATGTACCTTACATGTAAGCGATCGTGATCTGGAACTGCCAGAGAACTGCATGCACTGCAGTTCCATATGTAGTACGGGCCTGCAGGCACACGTTCATGAAAGGAACCAGAACCTTGTAGACCGGTAGGGACAATGCAACTATAATCGATTTACTAAGTGCTTCGTGCAACCCTCAGACACCATCAGAACTGCTCTTGCAATCTGTGCTCACCGACTCTTCTTATTGAGCGCTTCAATATGTTCCAAAACATCAAGACAGCACTTGACTCTGGGCAACTAAATCAATTTGTTTCATCTAAACGCTGTTACCAGATACATCAATATTAAGAGGCACCGTGTATATTTCCCCAGGTTTTCTATTCATAGGTCTAAGAGTGGGACAAATTATAGATGTTGGTAGGCCAGGGTGCGGTTACATCATATAGTACACGTCTACGCAAGGTACATTCCACAGACCATGTCGGCATTGTCGGAAAAATCGATATATCAGGAGGTAAAAAAGACGGGTGTCGTATGAAAGTATGCCCTCGAATAAGGGCTTCAAGTGTACTGTATAAATCTAGAGGACGATGATTTTATCAAGCTGTTAACCTAAGCGGAGACTTGGCTGTCCATTTATTGGGTGAGATCTTTGGGGAAATCCAGATCTCGAACCGAAGTCCTCTCAGATCCAACTTTTTTATCTAAGGTTATCGCTCATATTGCACTTGAAAGTCTGGCCTGTCCCGTTCCACAAACAAGATCAGCGACAGTCTTTGACACTTTCCTTACATTGGCCATCCGGCGTGTATTCGGCTTGCGTGCCTATATTACAACACCTACTCCTTGATGAACCAGTTTCGAGTATTAATACTAACCTATTAACACTGCTTTCATGTAGGGGGAACTGTATGAAAGTGAGGGTCTTATTTTGACAAGCTTATCTAGATCTGTTGAAGGTAATTTCAAAAGTCTGGATAGACCTACCTTGTCGGGATATCATCTCTTCAGGACTTGGTTAGGCTGTAGAGTTGAGTCATTTCATATTGCAACTCACCATTGATCGCTTGCGGTGAATAACCGAATTATTGGTAGTAGAAACTAACCCGTCAACCAGCCCCCACGTGATTCATTGCGTGTATCCTGCTCCAGACGCACTATTCCCGATTCTTCGTAGACTGGTCTGAAGCACTGACATGAAGTTGAATTGAACTATGTTAACTCTTCTTGAGCCTCCGCTTGTACATGCCGGCTTAAGAAGAGTCTCAGTAGATCCTAGAACGGTGAATAGCCTCATATGATCATCCACGGCGTGAAACCTGTTCCATCCCATCCGCTCGCTTCCCAATAGCAAGTGACAGGTATCCATGTGCTTTGCAACATCCACCAATAACATGCCCCAGAACACCTTCACCGACTGTTCGGGGGTCAACTCCGTGACAAGCCTAGAGGAAGATAACCTCGGTGACAAGATTATAGCTAGCTCGCCTTGTTACGTGATTGCCTACGTAAGGGAGATCGGTGTTGGTACAAGTTATTTATGTTTCATATGCCATCAATGGCTCACCCATAAGCTATCGTATTGAACTTGGTTATGTATATCTTAAATCAGTTCCTTTCAATAATGATGCTTCGCAGGGTGTGGCACGCCTATTTGCTAGTCACCATCCACGAATAATCGCATAAGAAGCGCGAAGGGGTGGGCGTATCGCATCTACGCTTGTCTTATCGAGTTGTATAGGTTAGCTCATTGGACTAATTTCAACATGCTTGTTGGCAGGATGCAGTGGCGTAAGATAACAGTTCGTCTGGGGAGATGAATTTACATCGCATGACACATCATGACGCGTTTTGTTGAGGTTCTGTACGATGAGGTCCAAATGTTGGAAGTCGAACCGAATATTCGGTGCTACATTATAATCTCATCATGTAAGACAGACTCAAAAGACTCGAGATTTAGTCACAAAACTAATATACCAGTCATGGACGCCCCGGCACAAGACTACTCCTGTATTATAGAAGGGTGGGCGTCGGTTCAAAGCATCTTGCAGGTATCGGTTACTGCCTAACAAGCAGCGGATACTCGCAGTCTTTGTAGGCGCGTAATCTTGGGTAATTCTAATAGCGTCGGATTGTGCCGCCCGTCGATGCTACGGTGCCAACGATAACCTGACGAGATCAGCATTTGATGGTAGGGTCAGGTGGTATCCATTCTCTATTCTGTATTTCGTAGGGACGATATTGATCAAGTTCGGTAGCGTGCCTTATCAGAGTTACAGTCAACAAACCTCGTCTTCTCTGCAGATACATTTGCAAGGCCCGCAAGCTACTCTCCAGCAAGACCTGAGGTATCGTGCTCCATCCTCTTGCAGGCGGGTATAGACATGATCGCGGATGAAGACAATTCGGGTTGTATGTCCCGTTGTCACATGTCACATGCAGGTTTCGGGTTGGGAGTTATACTTGAGACCAATGGGTAACGAAGCGCGTTGTTGGTAGGCAGGGTTGCTTGACTGCTTAGGATACGTAGCTGAGCGGTCCGACAATGGAGGTCCATACACTGCAGAGATCGCCCGTGGGGTAAAAGGAGGACAGATGTGATAGCTTATCTTGATGAAGAGATTGTCGAGAGGAAGATCCCTGGCCCCTCGTCTGGGGAGAACCACTTTACGCGCACTCCTTGATGATAATAGGATTCTTATTACGTGTCTCTAGATCGGACAATTCAAGCTTTAGGGACAAAATAGTTGTCACGCACCTAAGTTTGCTGGATTTGTTGACTATGCGCTTGTGTGACAAGTGTAAGTTCGACCTCACATTCTTCTATTAGATTGGTATCGTGTATTCCCCTCGTCTGTCCAATGAAATGGGGGAGAAAGGACGGGAGAGCGATAACATCGACCTAAATCGCTGTGCTCCACTTGGCACAGACATCAACAGGGCAGCAAGGCTAGCCATGACGTACCTTTTGTCGCGGTGCATGTCTCCGACCTCTCTATCGTGATGTTTGGTCATTGGAATGGAGCTCGGCCTAGCTCATATAGGCAGGCTATTCCTCGACTAGTGAGGAGCCGTCAGGCTGTCTTTTCGTATTGATGTCTAAAGCTGAGTTTAGTTGAGAAAGATCAGGACTGTTTTATACACTACGCAAGGGGTCACACTACACTGTATGATATGCAGATGCTCTTCCATTTCCTTATAATCCATCCCTGAAAAAAAAGCCCACACGACCTGCCGCATATAGTATGCAAACTGATTATTGGCGAAGCCAATGTGGATAGAAACTGGCTAACAAGAACCATATGGTGCGCTGTCGCGCATCATGAGCCCCTTTTCTACCCAAGACATCAGGCACTTCATAAAGATAAAACCAAGGTAGATTTTCGAAAGACACAGGGTCTTGACGCGTGTAAAGGCAGAGTAAGACATGTTGGCTCTGGCTAAGAAATATATTAAGAAGGATAGTCATAGGTTATCGGAGAGGGAAGTATATGTAGTAAAGATCTTCAGCTCTGGGCCTTTCTGTTTCCTGCCCCTGGCAGCATCTGTATGTAGACCGCGATTAACCCTGTAACAAATCCGACCAGCACCCGCGTTGCTGAATTGTTAGGTTAGATGGAAATAAGCTTGGCAAGTACACTGAACGAGCAGAAGTAACACGCAGAAGCCACTGAATATGGGCCACGAGGACACCATTATACATCGAGTATGTGCTGGGAGGCACGTACGTGTTACTTTAAGAGGTAACCCGTAATCAGAAAAGATGGTGCCAGATGGTTCACAGAAGAGATTGATGGTGGGCTGCTCTGTATCCCCTGTATCCCCTGTATCCCCTGTAGCATGTGCTAACCTACCAGTAATACCAGGTAGGTTAGGTACCACTAATCTGTCCGTCTTCCCCCGTCCGACCCGTCGAACCGTTTTTTTGTTCCTTTCGCATCGCGTACCTATCACCATTACCCGTAACCTGACAAGGATCATAGCCTTGGACCTAATCCTAGCTATCATGGAAAATTGATTGATTGTTGTTGTTTTATGTTTCCCATTGCTCCTATACCATTTTATTGTCCTGAGGGGGGAATAGCTTATCGTTCATGATTCTTTTACCTGCTTATACTTACTTGGACTGCTTTGATCGTGAACTTCTGCCATCCCTTCTCGAGATTCTATCTCGTCAGATTCGTGTCAGCTGTCTCCTCCCCTTCTTCTCTATCGCTCATCTTCTCTTGCTACCTTATGTATTCAAGTTGGAACCCTTCATAACTTAATTACCACGAGCGCACGTGTCGACTCTAATCTTGCTCTTCGCTGGTTGAGCTGCCTCATGTTAATTCAACACCTATGCACGACGTATTATCAGCGTTCGCCGTCTATTTAATGATCTGCCATTCGTAATCCCAACACTGGACGAGTAGCGCAACCGATAACAAATACTTGCACCGCCTTGGCCTTTTTCCCTTCTCACTGGGAGCGAGATAACCCACTCCACCCTTCGAATCATGGCTCCGACGTATGGAGAGGTCTCCCAGTACGACGATGACGATGACGACCAAAAGTACGGCCCATCGCATTCGATGCCCCTTTCCCCGGCGCATTCCTCGTCGCCGATGCCCTTCCTCCCCGCCGTCGAGTCAACATTCACACCCTTATCCATGGATAGCGACTTTTACTCAGGGGTGGGGGTAGGAGTTAGTGCTACGGGTAGCGAGGTCGAGAGCAATCCTCACGATAGAGCTAGCCATAAAAAGATTGGCAGCACGGCCACAACCAGCATTAGTACCATGGTCCAATCGCTATCGCCAATACGAGCAGCACGAGCCACACGCAATAGTCGAAGCGAATACGGACTCCTATCTCCTGACACTGCTCCGTCCTCTCCTTCTCCCTCGTCGAGTCCTAACCTAAACACGGTCAGAAGCATCGCCGGCTCCAGTCCGGATACCAACATAGGTGCCGAGGGTATCCAGTTCAGAAATGTCGGCGCTCATTTGCCAAGTCCAAAAGCGACGGGTAACATAGCAGGAAAGTTTAAAGTGAAGGAATCGCCGTCTCGACACCAGCAGCCCATGCTAGTAAAGCCGACGCCCATTGTGCGTGCCGCATCTACGAAGAGCATCTCATTGCGCCATCCAACACCTGATCCAAATACCCGGTCGTCATCGTACGCAACTAATATCGCCCAACTCGAGGCTACAGCCGAGAAACTTTCCATGACATCGTCCATCGAGGACGCCATTAGGGATCTACACGAAGAACAGAAACGCAACGACAGCCGCAGATCGTCAATTCTAGCTGCGAGTATAGGCTCGATTCCCGAACACAACGAGCCAGTCTCGTTTCCCGTTTTGAAGCCGTTGTCGACAGCCGGCTCGATACTCGAAACCAATTCTGCTGCACGGTACGGTGGATACTCCCCTGCCGGCTTCGTCATGTCTCCCAATCCCTCCCTGCTTTCCAATCCAACGCGATTGAGATCCGGTTCGGGCACGCTCCCAGCGATTGAGTCTGAAGTTGGTGTTATGTCAAGACAGGGCCCTGGAAAGAGTTCTATACGGAGCGTCAGGTCTGCCTCCAAGCCGACATTAACAAATATTGCCGAAATGGAACCTACTTCGCTTACCCCGGCGGCCATGGATGCAGCGGACAGACTAGCTGAGGAGCCGGAAGAAGAGACGCTCCAGATACCTCATATGGAGGACATCGATCTCACGCCTAACGCAGAAAAGTACGGCACTTCGAATGGTTACGATTACTGGGACCAGGCCGTCGCTGATGCACGACAGGGGGACGAACACAACGGTCACGATGACAGACCTCCAACTTCCGCAGGATCCACTGGGACTTACGAGCAGGCGGAAAGAGCCTTTGCCGACTTCGACGGTGCTCACTGTCCATCTGACGTTGATGTGGAAGAGTCCCTGTTGATGCCCTCCTTCACCGACGGGCCGTCGACGGATACCCCCTTTCTACGACCTTTCGACTACGATACATCTAAAGGTGAAGAAGAGCCGGATCATTCGAGACCTGTTATTTCACGCCCAGTTGGCCCACCGACCGTAAGACCGAAGTCGTACTTAGACCCTGAAACCGGTCAAAATATGCTCTTCTACCCGGCGCGTGTCCCGTTGATGCTCAACTTGCCACAGAAATTATCCAAGAAGCCGAAAGCCGAAGCGCGAAACGCACGTAGGTCACAGATTTTGGAGAAGATGACTGATACGAACCGCCAGTCTGGTGTCAATTGGCTGCCGGAATTCCTGCCCGACACCCCATTGGACCTCGAGGAAACTACTCCCTTGGCAGCTGGTGGTCTCGATCCCGAGCTCCATCATCAGTCACCACTTCAGCCTCGGTCTGACCAGGGAGCAGTACATGAAGATGCACGGAAATCTCGCATGTCTGTCATGGATCTCGATAAGCGGAAATCAAGGCTTGATGGTCTACCGCCTCAACTCCGCGCTAGTGCTTTCTTTGATCTACCGTCCGAACTACCCACCGTCCAGCTGAAAGATGGCTCCGCGATGGCCACCCTAGACAGCATTCTAGACGCCTCCGCCAAGGCGCCTGTCTCTGCTTTCACGGACCACGCATTTGCGGGAACGTTGGGATCAGAGGTATACGGGACCGAGAAGAAACGTAGGTCGCATCTGAAACGTGCCAGCACTACTGATCTATTGGAACCGAAAAAACGCGGCTCTTTCCTACATCTTCGAAAGCCCAGTGCTCTCAGTCGACGCTCGACATCGCAAGAAGAGGGACGAAGTGCCAGTCTAGCGGGTATGAGAACAGGCGAGGCTTCGAACGACAAAGAAGAGCATGACGATGAGAGGCAGCGCTTGTCTAATTCTGTCGATGGCCAGCCGGCGCCCGAGCAAGATGAAGTTGAAGGAAGCGAGGAAGAAGAACTACTTTATGACGGTCCGCCAACAACATTGTTAGCCGAGCTTCAGATTCGAAAGCAACAACAGAAGCTTCGCACTCGGCCGGTCGCTGCCGCTTTCCCTAATGGTCTCCATTCTACGCTTCTCGAGATGGATACAGTTGCCCAAATCGAGCGCAACACTCGCAGAGGCAAGAAGATTAATCTAGCTTGGGAAGACCCAAACATGGATCCCACCAACGATTCGGAAGACGAGGATACGCCGCTAGGCTTGCTTATGGCTTCAAGGGGGCAAGGTAACAATATGACAGCAGCGATTGCCGAAATCAACCGGCCGCTCGGCTTGATGGAACGACGTGACATGGAAGAGAACGAGCCTCTAAGTCGCCGTCGTGACCGTCTCCAAGGAAGGGAAGCGGGTCCGATGAAGCGGCAGAGCATGATGACACTTGGCCAAGGCCTACACAACATGAACGATGCTGGTGGTAGTCTTAGAGGCCCCAGTCCGCAGCTTCGTATACATACTCCGGAAGAGGATGAGGTTGAAGGAGAAACGCTAGGAGCGCGCATGCGCCGCCTGAAGGGTCGTGAGCAAAGCAACAACCCTCTCCCACAAGCTAGACCTGTTAGCTCTGCGTTCTCAATCGAACTTTTGAGCCAGATAGGCGATGCGTTCAAGGAAGATGAAAGTGGCGACAAGAGCCAAGACAAGCGGAAGTCCAAGCTAGGAGAGGAAGAAGAAACCTTGGGTCAAAGACGCCGTCGCTTGCAAGCCGAACGCGAGGCCAACCAAGGTCAAATGGCCAGTAATACCGCGAGACTCACGAAACGCCACTCGCTCGCCGATGTGCTTGGCGCACGAAATGGATCGAAGACTCTGACGAGCGACCCAAGAGCGGAAGCGGACAGGGCGAAGCAAGACGAAGCTGCCCGCTATCGACAGAGTCAAGAGCAGAGGATGGCAGCGCTCCGTAGTCAGATGCCTTCCAGCCTCAGCACGCCTAACCTCAATCAACCGGGAGGGTATATGGCTGGCCGATTTAACGATGGTGTTGGAGGCAGAGTCGGCCACTTACGGACAAGCACAGCTCTGAGCGCGTATCCTAACCCAAACATGGGAATAGGGATGATGAATAACGGGATGGTGGCAAATTCCCATGCCACGGGCGGTGCTATGGGAGGCCGTCTCGGATATGGTGCGCAGATGAATAACCCGTACGGGATGCAGATGCAGATGCAGCCGCCTGCTCAGATGGACCGAGTAGAGCGGTGGAGGCAGAGCATTCAGCCCTAGAATATCTTGCAGCCTCCCAGAACCACCAGCAGGAAGTGGAATAAGAAGCATGTCAGAGTTGTAAATGGTATATGTCCTAAGCACCGCGCCGGCGTTTGGTCTGGGGATCCAAAGGGGGAATGTTTCTAAGCATTGCACGGTACGCATCAACGGAGCGGGTTGTATTGGAGTCTAAAAGGAAGTATACGAAGCGTGCCTACCTAATACATACCTACCTACTATTCATCAAAGCATAAACTTATGTACTTAGATATATATATACCTAATTAGCGGGAGTATTTAATAAGGCACCTCTTGGACACGTCTAGTTTACATTGACACTGGATCTTCAAAGATCCAAGACCCAGAATCTTGTGTACGTTACCTAAGGTAGGCTTCTTTCATGGAGCTCTTATTGACCAAATTGATCCAACTTCTTAACCACTACCTACCTGAGGGTCAAGCGACACCCATACCACAAACAAAATGTATACCTCGTAAAGTTGATATCGGCAGATGAGCGCGGATAGGTCGCAGCATCGAAAGGTCAACATATTTCGATCGAATGACGATACCTAGTCGATACTAATTGGAGGAACCTAGTCGTCGGACTACCCCGATACCACGGATACTTTAAGCTTAAGTTGATGCTTATTCCCGGGCGTTATTTACGAGTAATCTCGCTGCCTGGGTATCTAGACACCTACTCAAGCAAGATGAGCGACTCGATGTATGGGCCACGTTGGCGTTTGGAGTCACGATAAATCGGTAATGCCGTCGACTCCTTTATAGCAGAAAAATGAAAATCACACATGATGCTGTCGACGTCAAGATCCGTTTGCCATGCGCTCGGTGGGGCCGAGTCAATTCACTATTCCCTATGTCCGGGACGGCTATTCCAAAAGACGCCCCTCCCGTGAAGCGAGTCATGACCAACTACATGTAACTCTGTCAGCTCGGCGCTAAAGCTGGCTACTAAGGTAATACTGGGACCAGCTTGTAGTGATATCTATACCTTAGGTAATAGTCCGTACCTGATTTCACCCCTCCCCACGGGGTACCTGTCAAAGGTGGTGACAATGACAATATAAATATATAGCTCCCTGCTAGTACGTGCTAATTCTGATGTCAGAGTCAGTCCCGCCCAATGCCGAGATGGCAGAAAACTAACTCAGACCTTATGTAGTTATTGTGCCTGTTACCGCCACACGTGGCGAGCTAGCCTGAATGAATCCGAAATTGGTATGTTGGAGCTTGGGGAGATAGTAGATAGTTCTTGAGATAGGTAAGGGGGGATATTTCACCCTGATTGAATGCCCACTACGAATATCATATACGAGATGTATGCGGAGGAAATTAAGCCTCAGGTTTGCTCATATGCTGCGGTGGCGCAGCCGCTCAAGCGTTTGCGTGTCTCAGCTGTCTCAGATATCAGATATCTGTCTTGCACATCCTACATCCTCAAGCGCAAGCCCAGCCACGTGCTCCCCCAGCTCTGACATTCCAACAGCTCTACCTAAGAGAGCGCTAGGATTGCTTAACGAAGAGAACAACAGAAGCTCCAAGCCGTTTCTAGCGTCTGGGTTTAAGCACCTTGACTATAGACTATATCCTCTTACATACAGCCTCTCATTCTCCATAAAACCCTTCCAGGAACGGAGAATCCACTCTTCGGGTGTCGAGTCAGCTGGTCTATCATGGCATTCTCGTTCCTGGCCTTAGCTTATTCAAAGGCGATACGTAACTCTGTAAGCGACTAATGTCTGGCTTTAGTCCTAGTCCGAACTGATTCGCAATGGCCCTCCAACCTCGACAAAATACTCCCTATGCTCCTATGCTCCTATGCTCCTATGCTCCTATGCTATGCGTAGCGGTTGGGGCCAGGGGAAGAGGAGAGTATCATTATCATTCGCCTTCAGAATGCGCTTTCTGTTTCGGTGTCTCCAGGAGATAGTACGCCGCCGCCTGGAATGCTTTCCCGTCCCCAGACGTCCACCCTCCACCTAGGATGGGAACCAGCGAGGCATGAGTAAGTGTAAATCTTGTATCTCCATGTAATGTTTTGACTCTCCCTTCCTCCATACTTTGATACCTCCTGAACTATATGTTAGGTTTGCGTATATAACGTGATCCGGCCCCCCTACCTTTTCCCATCCGAAACATTCACGTCTCAATACAATCATTACTTGCTTCTTCGGAACTTTCACTGAGGAGTCAGTCACTGAGGAGAAGCCTCCTATCCCACCTTCTTTTCATCTTGCATTCGCTTAACCAACGGGGCACGCAAAGATCGAGTCTCCTACAATATATTACGAATATTGATTGCATTTAGCTCCCATCGCTCTCGATATTCACCCATCCCGTCGCGATGATTCGGCCGTCCGTATTCGCCGCCGGCCTCCTCTGGGTTGGCTCGGCCATCGCAGGTTACCAGGCCGGCGCCGCGGATAACATTGCCATCTACTGGGGGCAGAACTCGGCAGGTGTCTCAGATACCGGGAAATCCCAGAAGACCCTTTCTGAGTACTGCGCCAACACCGCGGTGGACATCATTCCCATCGCTTTCCTGTCCAGCTTCAGCCCTGTAGAGGTCAGCTTGAGCAATATGCAGCAGGATAGTAACATAGGGTAAGGATAAATCCTTGTGTTTGACGGTCGATCGAGCGATCGAGCTGACAGTATGTGATTTTAGCCAGGAAATTATCTCTTGCCAAAAGGCGGGCAAGACCATCATGTTATCTATTGGTGGCGCCACGTTTACGTCTGGACCGTCCAGTGCGCAAGATGCTCAATCGCTAGCTGACCAGGTATGGAGCATGTTTGGCCCTGCAAACGGCACTACCAACAGCAGCACCCGTCCTTTCGGAGATGCCGTCGTCGACGGATTCGATCTTGATATCGAGGCACCGCTGCCAAACATGACCCCATTTGCGGCTCGTCTGCGTCAGCATCTCGACACGGCCAATGCAGGTGGCGGCAAGACGTTTTATCTTTCCGCGGCCCCCCAGTGCCCGTACCCGGACCAGAACAACAAAGACATAATGCTAGGCAATAACGCCGTGAGCTTCGACTTCGTCATGGTGCAGTTTTATAACAACCCCACATGTGACGTCCGAGTCTTCGGCTCCAATAGTGATCCCTCCAAGTCAGGGTTCAACATGGCCGTGTGGGACAAGTGGGCGCAATCGAGCAAAAACCCCAACGTCAAGATCTTCCTCGGTATCCCCGGAGGACCGTCAGCCGTCACGCCCTCCCAGGAGGCCTCCTACAAGACCCCCGATAAGCTGGTCCCCATCATTGCCTACAGCAAGTCCTTCAAGAGCTTCGGTGGCATCATGATCTGGGATATGTCCCAGGTCTACTCCAACGAGGGCTTCTTGGACGCCATCTCCAACGGCATCAAGTGCCCTCCCGGTGGAAGCCCCAATACCAGCACCCATGTCAACGCAGACCAAAACGAACATCATAGCGAAAGTGGAAGCGCAAATAAGAATACACATGCGCATGGGGACGCAAGAGCAAAGGCGGACATGTCGCGGCAGTCCAACAGGGCATCGTCGACAACGGCGCGAACCCACCAGAGAAACTGGAAGCCGTAGACGACCCCTTGATCCCTACGATATACGATATCATGCAGGTCATTATCTTTTCTGTCTTGGACTAAAAGTTCGGCTGTTCGGTTATACATTTTGCTCGCCCGGGCACCATTCATTTACGGAGTCGAGGAAACAATGACATACGAAAGACCCAGCCTGGCGCCCAGGCGAATATCCTCTCACATGTACATACGCGTTTCGAGGACCACTTCTAGAGATCTAGACGGTGCGGACAGGGGGGATGTGCCGATCGATACCCATTTTCTGATCTATCTGTTTAAATCATAAAAATGTTAACATACTGCCCTTACTCCTTCAACGATTGTTGTACAATATGTATTTACCTATCCTGGAGCTTTTCTCATAGAACTCAAAATCTTAGAACGTCCCTTTCATCTTGGACTTCGCTCTAATTCTATTATCTTGACCCCTTATTAGCGAACATACAGAGTTCCCTGAATTTAGAACCATTTGTTTCCAGCAAAAGTTGCGGGCGACCCGTCTCGACAATACTTCCCTTGTCCATCACCACGACCGTATCAAATCCAAGCACCATATCCAATCGATGACTGACCATCACAATCGTATATCCTTCAAACTCGTCTCTTATGATATTCTGCATCGCCTTGTCCGTGCTCTGGTCCACGCTCGAGCTAACCTCGTCTAGGAGAAGTATGCCACCACTCGCAACGCTTCCCCCCTCCCCGAATTCGGCCCCGATCTGTTTCGACCTAGCCCTCCGCCTCAGGATCGCGCGCGCAAGATTGAACAGCTGTCGCTGGCCCCCCGAGAGAGAGTCCCCGGACATTCCGGCACCGAGGCCGCCTCGCTCGCCGATGAAGTCCCAGAGGTTCACCGTCTCGAGGACGGCGCGGCACTCGTCCGCGGTCGAGGTGCCAAAGGGATCTAGGTTAGTCTGAAAAGTGGTGCCGTCGGGTAAGAATACAGGGTCTTGGGGTACGGCGATGACGCGCTGGCGCAGCGTGGCGCGGTCGATCTTATTCAGAGCGGTTTCGTCGATAATAACTTTATCGGAGTCCGGTGCGACGGGGTCGAGTAGCCGTAGAAGGAGGAGTATCGTAGAAGATTTCCCACTGTGTTAAAGAGTTTCAGTCATCCGATCGTGGAAGATGGGGGGGAAACAAAAGGAGGGGGACCGATTTACCTTCCACTCCGACCGCAGATGGCTACCTTTTCACCGGGGGCTATAGAAAGATGGAGGTTCCTCAGGGCAAGGTGCCGAGAGTTCCCATTGTCTTTCTCGTCACTGCTCGCTGGCTCCTCGGACGACAGAGGGTCAGGGTCCCTTCGAAACGGTTAGCAGAGTGCGCAATTCCGGGAGGCGGGAAGATAAACATCTTACGTGTAAGATGCCGAGACGCCATCGATTCGGATACTTCCCCTAAGGGGCCACTCCGGTGGCGGAACTATATCTTCTCCTTCCAAACTCTCGGACTTGACAGTCTCGCTAAAACTCTTCAATCGGCTGATTGCACCTATGGACGTCTCAAGCGCCGTGTACATGCGAACTATAATAGTAAGACTGTCGCCAAAGTTCATTAGCGTAACCAAGCTGGCACCCGTGAAGGCGGTGTTTGAGCGCTGCTGCGTAGCTAGGATGACGACAACGAAGGCCAGAGCGGCAACGACCATCTGGAGCGTGAAGCCTAGCCACCGTTGTATCATGGCGAGGAGGTAGGCTGGTCTCTGCGAGGTATCTAGGTGTCTGTTGTTGAGCTCGACGGCATCAGGGACCCAGCCAAAAGCCCGAAACGTCGCCACCCCTTTGATCGTGTCGATGAAATGAGAGCTATACCCTGTTAGTAGTGTTTTATCTCCGGCGAAAAAAAAAAAAAAAAAGAAAAAAAAAAAAAGAGAAGCTATTCATGGACCTACTAAAGGGGGCTCTTGGCTTCTAGGTCTAGGAATCGAATTTGCCGAGACGTGCGAAGATAAAACTTCTGTATGCCATAAACAACCACAGCCAGAAAGGGGTAAGTAATGGCGAGGAACGGCGAAGACGTAGCGATTACCGCAGCCATCCCTAGGCAAGTAAAGATCTCAATCGTGATGTTTAGGAAGGACTGCGGAAGCTCGCCGTCAATGAGAGTCATGTCTTGCGAGAACAGGTTGGTCACGACGCCGATGTCAGTGGTAGTAAAGAAGCTCAGCGGCGCATTGATAACAGTACCCAAGGCCTCCTTATGAAGCTTGGCCCCGGACACGCTGATCATCGTCCTGAAACAGACGAGGCTCACGAGAAATAGAGAGGCAAGGGTCATAACCTCGAGAAGACCGTAAAGGCCAATATAGAACGAGTCCGTGCGAATGGGATGAGCAGACGTCACATCCTCCGACCAGAACTTCAGCCAGATAGTGGCAAAGTTCGAGCAAAAGCCCCAGGAGAGACCGAAGAAGACGATGGTCGCGATAATGAGCTTACCGATCCGCGAAAAGTAATGGCCGTACACAGCCGTGTCGCCCATCATTCTCCCCTGTTCTTGCATCTTGCTGGTCGTCTTGTCGTCGGGCGCCGATGCCGTCTCTCCCCGGGCTATTGCAGTATCGATAGATTCAACCTGGATGTCATCGCCTGGTGGAGAAGCATCGGACTCCCTAACCCCAAGGCTTTGGACATAGCTTTCGTTTTGTATCAAGTCGGAGAAGGAACCCTGCTCCACTAAGTTTCCTTCTGGTCCAAGAGCGATGATGTGATCTGCGGATGGCAAGTGCTTCACGGAGTGAGTACAAAGCACGACTGTCGCATTTCTCCGCCTGAGAAGCCCCCCGGGGGAGAAGACCTTACGAAATACCTGTTCCTCGGTGCTGGCGTCGAGGCCACTCAGAACATCGTCAAAGACGAGGAAGTTTGAGTCCAGATACAAGGCTCTCGCGATGGACACCCGCTGCTTCTGACCGCCGCTCAAGGCTATGCCATTACTGCCGACGTTGGTCTCGTCGCCACGTGGTAGGACAGCTAAGTCGGGTCGAAGCATAGTAACGTCGACGACTTCGTTATACCGAGCCTGGTCAAACGGTGCAAATCCCACGATGTTATCTCGGATCGTGGAGTTCGATAGGTATGGTGTTTGATCACAGTAGCCAATCTTGCCCGAAAAGGGGCCCGCAACGACTTGCCCATGGGCCACCGGCGTCTCGCCCAGCAGGGTCTTACAGAGCGTCGATTTGCCTGATGCTATTGGGCCGACCACGATGGTCAGACGCGAACTTGGAATGCTGATGTCGATATCTTTAAGGCATGGCTTATCCGTTTGCCAGCCAAAGCTCCCCTCCGAGATCTTCACCAGGGGTGTAGAAGTCAGCTTTTGGTAACCACTCCCAGAATCATCCTCAATTGCGTCTTCTACCAATGATGTTAATGCAGACTCGCGGAAGTCAAAACGCACATCCTGTTCTAGAAACGTTTGGATTCTGCGCAGGCAAGTCGACGCAGCGACGAGGCCAGGCCAGATCTGGAAGAGGATAGCCAGGGGATTGGCCAATAGGAGTATGTAGGAGAGCGACGTGAAGATAGTCGTAACGTCAAGGGTCCGAGATGCGAATGCGAAGGTCATCAAAGGTGAAATACAGAGCGGCGTATAGCTGATCACTCCAGAATAACACATGACCATTCGGTATTGAGACCCCGACTCAAGCTCGTGCACGCGAAGCTTTTGGATCGACTCCTCTACCGGAGCAGCAAGCCCGGAGATCTTGATGTGCTTCATTTGCCCAATAACACTAGCTGTTAAGCCCACTCTCTTCTGGATCTTCTCCATCCACGCCTTTTGCCAGCGTCCGGTGTATCGACCGAGGATAGTTGAGAGCACAACGCAGCAGCTAACAACGATCGCAGGAGCCGCAGAGGCAGCACCGATCAGACGCGATAGGAGCCAACATGCCAAGCCAACTTCAACTGTATTGGCCCAAAACTCATGAATATTCAAACAGCCCCTGATGATGCGTTCGACATCAGCGCTCATAAGGGTGAGGGCAGCCGAGTCGTCCGCGGCGGTGATCTTGGCTTCTATCGTCTTCCTGTAAACCGAGCCTGCTAGCGCCCCTCGTATCATGTACATGGCGCGCTCCTGTAGATACCAGTATAGAGCTCCAGATGTAGCGATACCGGTATAGATCAAGATTGTGGCACCAATGAGCCCATACCCGATGTTTCGCGAGGAACTCCCTGGTGACTGCTGCAGATAGTCCAAGAGACTGTTGATGAGAAATGGTTGGCAAAATTGGAACGCAGTCATAGCGATTCGCGGTCCAACGGGAAGTAGAAGCGGTACCGCTAGTGTTTTGGCGAGAGCTCGGGCAAGGCCGTATTTTTGACCGGGGCGCCGTAAGGCATTGAAATTCTCGGCGAGCCTATCCTGCAAGGGCTTCGAGGCCATACTCTGGTCGAGGGGGAACAGGTCATCTAGCGTCAAGATTTTCCGACAGCCAGTCAAGAATAATTGGTTGAGCCAGAAAAAAGCACCCAGACCAAACAAACCCGTAGTCTCTTCGGGGCTGTGATCTTTCGCGTCCCATCGAATCCATCTCGTCTTGTGCTGCGACTCAAGGACGAGGACGAGTACTTTGACCGAAAGAGCTGCTGTGGACAAGCGAGAGAATGTCACTTCGTCGGAGTTATCCGATGCCAGCCAAAGGGTGCGGATCGAGGCGATGTCGAAGAGAATAGTAAGAAATATGTAAGCGTTGAGCAGCACCGAGGGCCGTGGTGATCGCGAATGCTCTAGACATGACACAAGAACCATACAGAGAGCAGAGACGAATGTCAAGGCCGAGGAAGAAATGAAGAAGATCCTTAGATTGTGGGACCTGGCGACGCTCAGCACGAGCAGTGCCAACTGAAGTGCAGCATGAATACAAGTAACAGCCTAAATATCACCAAGAATTAGTTATGTATGCTACGAGGCAGTTTCTGAGATCTGAGAAATGGCCGAGGTAGGTTCATACAGCTTTAATGTACCGAAAGAAAGCACCGTCTACGAGTGCTGGGTTGCGGATAAGATATACAATTCGCGGGAGGCAGATGGCGACGAAGACGGCAGACGGGATCAGAGCAAAGAAGATCTTTTCGAACATGATAGTGAAATCAAAGTCGCCTCGACAGCCTTGAACCGTAGGCCCGAACGACTCGTCGTTGAGACATCCTGAAAAGTCCATCATGATTCGCGGGTGCGATACATGTACGAGATGAGAGAGTATAATGATTTCGTGACGTATAAAAGAGAGGGCCGATTCCTGTTCCTGGAGCCACCAACCCAAGCCTGGGGTTTAAGTCTAGAAACTCGTCGGGCTTCGACGCGACTTCGTGTTATACTTATAACAGATGTCGCATTAGGCTGACAGGTTTCCTTATCACAATTCATTCACTCTTATTTAGGTTAATTGATGCCTCGCGATATGCAGCTCCGACCCCTGCCGTCCCCGAACCGGGGGTACTGGGCTAACCTAACACAGTACCAGGTAGGTACCAGGTACCTAATGTATCTACTCACCTACCTAATGCGACGTTAGCTTGCCTGCTAAGTCTCGCGATGGCTCGTACCTAGGGGAACAAATCTGATGTTTTGCTGCGAAGGATCACCAGCAGTTCAGACATAAGTAATGAGTGTATTTGGAGATGTGGACATCGCTTGCATCCATCCACGACGCCAACAAGATGAGTTTTGGGTCTTGGGGTTTGATCGCGACGCATTCGATTCTCCTGTTGGGGAGTCCATGCAGGCTCGTTAAACCATACATACGGCGATAGCTTCTTCATCCACCCTAGAGGCGCTGGCGTTCTAGGAGTAGGTATGGGCTGGTTTGACATCTCGCCGTCTAATTGAAGATACAATCAAAATGCAAAACGAAGCCTCACAGGATAAGACTGTCTTATAATATCTTATAATATACCTCTGGAGTATCTACTCCAGGCATATGCTCAACGAACAATAATTCGGCGTAATACTTGTTACTGGCCCCCAAGTAAACGGCCACCGACCCTTGCCGTATTACCTAATCCCGCTATCGGTATCCCTTCGAAGGTCGACGAGCCTCGACCCTCGACGGCCTGATGAAGGAAAGGAGGTGGACGATGGTACAGGTTCGGCAAAACAAGATGGCTTGAAACGTACACGTTTCGCAGTATGGCAAACGTCAATTACTCGGGATGAGTCGCCATGTTTTCTTTAATTCCCCAGTTACACCTCTACAGATGAGTGTCGCACATTGTAGACGGCAATTGAACGTCACTCTGTAGGTATGCCTTTTTCGAACGTTTTGAAATGGGAATCTACGAGGTTAGCTATAATTATATATACCTAGTCTACGCGACATGAGGTAAGTACTTGGATGTATATCACGCCGTGTCATGTTTGACGGGATCCGAAGCGTAGGTGTTCGCTCCTCTCGTTGGCCCGTCTGCCTTCGGGCGATCGCTTCAAGCCAATCTTTATTTCTTGAAATCGGTACACCCTCGTTGTGCCACTACGCGGGTAATGAGTGCGATCGTAACAGAAAGAATCGGCTAAATCGGAAATTTGAAATTTGTGTTACAAATTTGACTTATTTCTTCATATTACTCTTCATGGAGTCCCTTGGCTCTCTACTCGTTTCCCTTTCACCGGTATATCCTCCCTCTAAGCATACGAATCGGTCTCTAGGGACCCAGGATGATGCTTTTAAATTTCATTGGCCTCTTTGGGCTAGCTATGCTCTCTGTAGCAGCGTCTACCGTCCTACAGCTCTCTACACTCCCCAATGATGATTCGGTTGTCCACTCGCTCTCTCTTCCTGGCTTCCGATTCCGTCGTGTGGAGCCACTCGTACCAGTTCCTAGCAGAAAGAAGATTCAAAATCATCTGGGCCTCAAACGCCTTAACGCAGGCAGACCGCAACGTTCTGCAGTGGCTCTATTGGGTCAGGTTCAGCGTAGCAATGGCGGAGGAAGCTACGAAAACGTGACAGCTGTGAACCATTACGCTGTCGAGTACTCGGTGGACGCCATCTTCAATGGAATACCTATGACTATCGTGGTGGACTCCGGTTCGGCTGACACCTGTATGTCCTTCTTGGCCACGTAACGTCGTCTTTTGAACATGGCTTATACTCAAAAGGGATCCGAGGCTCCAACTTTACCTGTAGAAATATTCATAATGAGACATTATCCGAAGAAGCGTGTGGACTCGGGCTCTCCTTCACAGGAAACTTCACTGATGGGCCAATCGAGAACGAACATTTTATCATCAAGTACGGAGACGGTGAAAACGTGCAGGGTCGTAAGTAGAATCGAATCCCATGAGCCAACTAACAACTATACTGGGGCAGAAACCTCAAGAATGAACCGTGTTAACATATTCTATCTGCAGAGTTGGGATACATGGTATGTATTATCGAGTAAAATATCAGAGGCCAACGGTGACTCCTAGTTCTAACCAGCATTCTTCACCCAGGATGTCAAACTAGCCGGTGTTACCGTCGCCAGTCAGGAAGTAGCACTTGCAAGCCGGGGTACATGGTTCGGTTAGTTTTTATCCCTCTATCTCAACCACACGATCGCATTGTCCCGCTAGAGATGCTAAACTCTGTAGGAAATAATGTCACTTCAGGTGGACTTGGACTAGCCTATCCGTCTCTAACCAGTGCGTACATGGGCGACGACCTTGACCTCGATGCCGAGAATCTCTCCATCCCCTACTCTCCCCTCTTTACTTCCATGGTTAGTGATGGGTTGATTGAGCCGTATTGGACCCTCGCTAGTATGTCATTCCTTTACCTACTGCATTGCCCCTGTTAAGGTATTTCTTTATCGAGATAATCAAGTGACTTCATGTGCCTCAAGAACTTATAAGGATAATATGTTGACCATTACTACCGTAGTGTCTAGAAACTCTTCGCTTGGCTCTATAAGCTTCGGTGGAATGCCACCGGTAGACCTCAACCGAAGTCACCATGAGTCAACCCCTATTCTCATCGTACGTCAATCTAGTTAATGCAAGATCATGTTATCAAGCTTGCTAATAACCACAAGGCGGATGTCATCGATAGAGACCGAACTGCGTGGCAACCGTCTTTCTATACCATCGTGCCGACAGGTTTCCATTATGGGAGACCTATGACAATCGGCGAGTACCCGTTCATCTTGGACACGGCAACGTCCCTAATATACCTCCCTTACAGTAAGTTGCTCGATATCCCGGCAGAAAAGTTGCGAAGGTGACTGAGGTATGGCAGGCCTGGCCGAGGGGGTAAACGCGCAGTTCGAACCACCAGCAAAGTACAACTATTATTACGGTTCCTACTTCACCGATTGCAATGCTGTCCCTCCGAAGTTTGGAGTACAGATTGAAGGTACCACTTTTTGGGTCAATCCCAAGGACTTGCTAAACAAAGAGGTGAAAGATCCTCAGACGGGCTACTGTCAGACAGGAATCTCTGACGGAGGCGAGGGGCCTTTTATATTGGGTGCAGCGTTTCTGACAAACGTCGTGGTGTCCATGAATATCGGGACTGGTCGTGTTGAGTTTTGGAGTCATGAGTTTTATTGACTTTCTTGTTGAAGCGTTAGGAGACCTTAGGAGTACGAAATTATCTTGGATATAGGTATCGTTTTGATGTTTAAGTTCTAGTTGGGTAGCTAACTCTGTATGATTGATAGAAAAGAAGAAAGAGCCAATTGAAGGGTTGTCATGAAAATTGACCAAGCCGTCGTTTGTGTCATGTGCGTTGTCGACCCCTAAAAGGAAATACTTTTCTGTCTACCTAACTAGGTGTGCCCTATTTCCTTTAGTTAACGTGATACGAAAATCTAATTCTTGATACATTTGCAGTCGATGCTTTTATGATCTGACTTAATAATGAACTTTGCCGAGTTTGCTGTTTACAATTTCGATTGTTAGGAAAGCTTTCTCGGCCTCTTGAGGGCGAGAAGGATTAAAACAAGAACAACCAGCTTGGTATGAATACTAGACTCATAGTAACCGTCTTCTTCCCGTCCTTTCATGGAAGGGTACATATCTCTCGCATAACCGGTGACATTTGGCCTTTCCATTTGGACATCCTGTATTACTGTCAGTGTTCGGCTCTGAACGACACTTCCGCGAGGAATCTTCTGGTGCGCTTTGATGAAACATATAATTAATCATAATTCACGGTGGGGATGAGACCAGATATCAGTGATCATGAGGTGTATGAAACATCCTCTCGTCCACAAAGCAATGAGCTTATACAACCTCTCGCCTTAGTCGTATTAGTTTGCGTTAGATGGCCTTGTGTTATAGTTGATAGCTATACAGTTCCTTAGTAAGCAGGAGTTGACTTACTTGTAAGAGTATGAAAATCACTTCAAGTACATTTGATTCTTCGTGTATTACGTCGTAACTCTAAGGAAAACTTACAGACGTCTATATGCCTCTTAATATTCAAGAGTCCTGCGTGCTGCGTAGCTCAATGAGCATGTTACTACCGCCTACGGAACTATACATTTCGTGCCATTGGTCTACATATATACCTGGCCCTGATCGTATACGCCGAAACTTGTGACTCTCAACTCTCAAGCACACGTAGGAACGAAAGCCTCCCAAGCCCACTCGCCGACGACGTATACCCCCACCATTATGCGCATACCAAGGTATGTATTTGATTTGTCCCATTATTATTGGTATTCCTTGCTACCACAATAATTTCACCAAATATTCTGCCATTTATTGTTGCTTCTAATCTGCAAGTCCCTCTAGCTTGCTAGCTGCAACACCTACAGCAGGCCACAATATTTCCGGTCCTGCTCTTGCTCTAGCTGCTAGCCTCTCACCTTTTCCTTCTCACAAACCATTGCTACTGGCAAGTATCGCATTTCTACAGAGCAGCTCCTGCGTGCAGGTGTGGTCTACCTTGCCATGCACCACAAATAACTAGTCCCCTTCCATTCGATACACACCTGGCTTTGCACCACTTTGCTTGAGCATACAAACCATCTTCAGCACGGAGTTATCCGCAAAGGCCAAGCCTCCTAAGGGAGCACGCCCACTTTGAGCATACTACCTATTCTGCCGTTAGCCATCATGGCGTCTTCTCCCGCTACCCGCAAATTCCTCATAACTGGAGACCTTCTCTACTGCCTCGGAGAACAGGTAAGTTTGAAGTGTGATATGCATGTCGCGTAGCATTGCTGACGCATTTTCAGATTCACGATCGCCAGTCCTTGTCCAGCCTCTGCCTAGTCAGCAAATCATTCAACCGAATCTTCTCCCATTTCCTTTACAGGGAGCTCTGGTTCTGCGAGAACAACCGCGATTGGCTTCTTCAAGAGGACAACTTGAAGATGCTGCTCGCCAACGAGCGCCTGAAGCACGTGAAGAAACTGTCGTTCGCGGTTTATCAGGGCGTGGATACCAACGACTATACCGAATACCAGCCCGACGATGTAATTGTGCTTTTCAATGATGGTGTGAGCGAATTGCTCACAAAAGTTCCTACCCTCGAGAGCTTCTCGTAAGTACTTGATCATGATACTCTTGGTTTGTGAATGCTTCGTATTTGCTAACGTGTTTGGCTTGTCCCTAGGTGGTTGGGTCATCCCATTCATAACACGACATTGAATACGGTACAAGCAGAGTGTGAAGCTCTAACAGACCTTACGGTCATCTACCCTAGTAATTCGAACCTTCAGCAGGGGAGCAAATTAACTCCCGATGGTTCTAAGTTTATACAGGGGTTAATTGATGACCGGCTAGCCCCGGGTTTGCCGACGTTCAAGAATCTCAAGCGGCTTCATATTCACAACATGTGGGGGACAAGCCTTACAGTATGGAGGAAGTCAATTACCTCCATCCTTAAACACTCGCCGAACCTGTCACACCTGGGCCTTTCAATTTCGAATTCGACGCGTCGTCTTTGCATGGCCGAGAGCGGGAACGAGAATAGCAAACCGGATCATGCCGCTTTTTTCTTGCGGGAGCTATGTTTGGCACATAGCAAAGCAGGATGCAAGCCCTTGGCTCTCCAAAGCTTACACCTTGGGCACTGCATGTTCGTTCTGCGCAGTAATGAAGATCGGGGCATTTTACGACCCCAGTTTCCGGAGGAGCACCAAGACGGAGGTTGCTTAGAGGTGTTGACTGATCTGTCGCGATTACAAGACCTGAGTCTTGACCTGCTTGAAGACGTCCGATTCGGCAGCAACGAGGAAGCATGGTGGCAAACGGCACCTGGCCCGCTCCCGAAGCTTGAGAAGCTTTCGATTAGAAGTCCAACTACGTGGATTGCGAGGTGGGCTGAAGGCCTGGTCCAAAGCGGAACTCCTCTGAGACAGTTGAGGGTCGACGAAGCTTCTCCAGATCCGGGTTCAACCATGGAAGGTGTCCGCCGCTCTGCACTTGAAACATCTTGGGATTATCTACTCCGATGCCGACCACAAGAGCTGTTTCTAGGTCGCCACCAGAACGCAGTGGCTGCCCTAGACCATGTAATAGCAGCTGGCGACTCCATTCAGCTACTTGCTCTGTATAGTGCTTTACAGTGCGATATCATTATGTTTGTAGCCTCTCGACTGCCGAAACTTGAAGGTATTTGGGTCATCGAGCCAATTGAGCGAGGGGTTGGTTTTTATTATCAACGATTAGGAGGATTCGCAAGCATCCAATCGCAGAAGGCTTCATGGCAGTTGACCGTTGGAAGAGTCGCCCAGGTCTGTCCTACACTGAAGTGGTGCCGAATTGCTTCGGTCACTTGGCGTATCGAACGCGTAGGGGCAGGAATCATTCGTTTGCGCGAGCTAGACCGGATGGAGAATGACAGTCCAGTAGTCCCCGAGATTTTTCGGGTTTCTCTTCCGTACACCTTCAACTACGCCCACGCGGCCAAATATTGGGTTAACGACAGAGATAGAGATCCCGACGAACCTATATAAGATCACGAAAACTACATACGCAGGGTAGATACCTAGGTTATATATAGGTATGGAGCTGGCCAAGCTCTGTCTGCTAGGAAGATATCATTAATGTCGTCAAGCAACCGCATACTGGGAGACCCTATTGTTTTTGGTGAATATATCCTGAAAACCAGTGCTGGGGGCCTTACCCGACCTTGTCGACGTCTGCGGCTCTAGATTGGGGTTCACCGTTCCCGCTGCACTGCACGTGTTAATCCCGCACGCTATCCCGAGTGTCTAATGCAAATGTGGCCAACCTTGCCTTCATAGATAAGATCTTCTGAGTTGAACTATTTGTTTATCTTATGACGACAGTAGCCTTGCCACTCGTTCTTATCGGAGGCCCATCGAATTCTAACCGTCGATTGTTTTTATTCATTTGTGCTCTCCGAAATAACCCTTCAGGTAAATCCCGCATACTGAGGAGCCATCGCTGGTGACGTCTATACGGAATTGACGGGTGTTGATCGGGACAACTCATTTTGTCCGCCACGAATCGAAGCGGAATTCTTAGGATAACCCTTATCGTTTCTAAATCTAAAGACGGGAACCCGAACTGCCCGAATCGTCCACGATGAATGGTGTCATTGCAGGCAGCCGATCGCATAGGGGTCATGCGTGGAGCTTTTCCAAGGTGAGTCGGTGTTTGCTTGTCGGTATGAAAGTGTTCTATTACGGCCCGGTGAGGTGAATTGACAGGTTCTGAATCCCATCTCTCTTTTTTCTCCAATACGGAGCGGGCCCGATGGGGAGCAGCGGCAACTACTTGCTAGAGGGGGGCCCCACTTAATGAATACACCCCCTGAGGAAACAAACTTTTTATTTTTGATATCACCATTAAAACTAATTTCGAAATCTCCCCACTCCATCAAATTTTACTTAATTATTTTAATTTTTAAATATGGCATTTGAATATGAAAATTACGTTACATAAGTAATTTTAGCGGTTGAAAATAATTAATTATAAGCCATAATAGCGTGAAATTAATAATTAAATTAGTTAATTTTAAATAAAAAAATCTATGGCTAATAAAGCTACGAAAAAGCTTATTTAATTATATATTGTTTTTTTCTTAAATAAAAAGCTTTTTTAATTAGCTAGATAATTAATAAAAAAATTATAAAAAAAGTTTCATTATATATAAAAATTATTAAATTCGTTAATTATATTTTTAATGCTATTAACGATTTATATAATATTAATAAAAAATAATTTAATAAATTTATTTTATATAATTTAATTATTAAAATTAAAATAAATTATAAATTAAAAATTTTTTAAATTATTATAAATAATCTTAAGCGAATTATAATTTTTTACGATTTTTTAACTAAAAAAATTACTAAAAAATACGTTAAATTATATAATATTATTAATATTAATAAAATAAATATATAAAAAAGGGAATTAAAAATTAATAAAATATTAGGAAATTTTTTATAATATTATATTAAAATTATTTAATTAAAATTAATAATTTAAATATTAATTATTAAAATTATTATTATAAATAATTAACGCTTAATTTTAATTATAATATATATTAATAAAATTATTTAAATATAATAATTTTTTTATATTTTATTTTTTTATTTATTTAAAAATATTTTTATAAGTTAAAATAATAAAAAAATATTTAATAAATAATTTTAAAAAGTTTATTTAAAAGAAATAAAAATATATAAAAAAGTATAATAAATTTTTATATTTAATAATTATAATATATATATAATTTATTAAATTATATTTAATATTTATAAAAATAATATATAATTAATATATATATTTTTATATATATTTTATATTATTTAGTTATTAAATATAATCCCTTTTATAATATTTAAAATAGCATATTATTATAAAATAAAATATTTTTAAAATTTTAAAATTTCGGTTTTTATTACGAAATAAAAGTTTTTTAATATATATAAAAAAGTATTAAATGAAATTTTTAATAATAAAATAATATATATTAATTTTCACTAAATTAATTATTAATTAATATTTATAATAAATATAATTAAAAATAAATTTATCGTTAAATTTATTATTCGATTATTAATATTTAAGATATATTTAGCAATTATAAACGAATTACCCACATTTAATATTCCATATAAATTACATAACTTTTATAATTAATCTAAAATCCTCGAAAATAATTTTCCAAATTAATAAATTAAATTCGGCGAATTTATTTAGAAAATTAATAAGGCATTAGATTTATAAATAATAAAAATAATAAATTTATAAAAAAATATTAAATATAAAAATTTAAAAATTAAAAATTTAACCCCCATATCATATAAAATAATTAGAAATAAAAATCTTAATTAAAAATTTATTAAATTAAAAGATATATAAAAAGCGTAAAAAAAAGCCAAAAAGTTATAAATAAAATTAATTACGAAAAAAAAAAAAAATATTACAAATAAAAAAAAAAAATTTCAAGATAAGCCGTAAGAATTAATTATTATAATTACATTATCTAGTTTTTAATCCTTATTTTTGCTAATTAATTTAATTTCAATTTGTGGAATTATTATAATTTTTAAAGCTATCGTCAATTTCGTCGTCTTATTTCCTCAGGGGGTGTGTTCATAAAGTGGGGCCCCCCTCTAGAGTAGCATCTCCTCACGGTTCGATATGAAGACGAGGATCCGTCATGTTGGTAGTCTACTGGGCTATTATTGCTCTCAAATAGTCAAGTTGACTACTACTGAATCCGAAGATGGACGTGGGCGTTTATGTGCTCGAAGGGATCTAGTTATCGCTTTAACATATGCGGCTCACGAGTGGTTCCATAAGCTTTCGTTGCGTATGGTACTACCCTCCGAACAGACCTTGATGGTTTAATTAATGACCGTGGTGCGTCGCGGCACATCGAATTGATTACAATATTACTTCGGCAATATTCTATCCGCTGGCACTGCCAGTCTCTTCCCCGAAACTCCCAAGCGGGAAATGAAGAAAAGCCATCGGGTGCGGGCGGACGGATTTCTGTATCAATGATCGAAGCGATTGGTCTTGCGGAAAGATGTCGGAAACCTCGTCTGGCGATTCCGAACAAGTGATGGTCGAATCTTTATCACTCACCCTATGGGCACCTTTCATCCCATCAGTTGCCCTGGTCCTGAGATGGGAGTGTGATGGATGAATGATGAATTATCGTGGTGTACATTCAAGTAGCACACGACACCTTGTCAGTCTGTCAGTCTGTCAGGCCACAGCTGGGTCAACTGGGTCAACTGGGTCAGGGAACAAAGCTGAAAGTCTAAATGCTTGGCTGCCTTGCTTGGTCTGCTAAGGTTAGGTACATGTACCTTCTCCCAAAGCCTCTGCTACCCGCTTAATGGATGTCCCTTTGCGGTTCCCCGAAGAGGGGCAGTAGGGTACAGGCAGAGGGGCTCTCCCTGGCCCAATGCGGGGTGCTGGTTGCCGCTAGTTTGAGGTTCTAAGCTAACCTACCAGATTTTCGTGGGCTATTCTTTTCTCCCTTCTCAAAACCTTAGCTACCCCGGCTTTACGGCTTACCTTGGCTACCTTGGCTACCTTGGCTACCTTGGCTACCTTGGCTACCTGCAAACCTCCCTGTCAATCCTGTCACTCCTGTCACTTCTGTTCCTGAGAATCCCGGCCCTTCATCCAATGGCGTGCTGCTGGTGACGGAATCTTTTCTGCCTCTTGATCTGCCCATTTTGCATGCAACACCATATTGACCAGACTGCCACCTGCCATACTACCTGGTAACCTTGAAAGACTTACGTCTCCTGCTCGGCTGTTTCTGCCACCTGACCAACCCCATCGTATCCAATTTCCACTTTCCCGACATCCTGTTGTTCTGTTCTTGGCCTGGTTGTTCATCTTGGTTTCCATACTTGGATCCCATACCTCCCTGCTCTCCGCCTCACATGCTTCCATGCTGCTTCTGTTACACATACTGGAAAGTCGGAAAACATGGCACCACGCACACCACGCACTAACGGCCGGGCTGTCCAGGTCGAGGATACAAAGATATGTGTAGTTATGGTTGGCCTACCTGCACGGGGGAAGAGCTACATAGCACAAAAAGGTATCATCTCCTTTTTACCTTATACCTCTCCCTCCTCTCGCTATCTGCAGGACTTGCTGAGCTGACTCCGTCTTCGAAGCCCAGAGGTATCTCCAATGGCTCTCGGTTGATGCCAAGACCTTTAACGTCGGCAACTATCGGCGTCACGATGCCCCCCAACCCTCGGCCGATTTCTTCGACATGGGCAATGCTGAAGGAGAACGAAGACGGAAGGCCGCTGCCGAGGCAGCCATTGCTGACATGCTTGGATGGTTTCGCCAAGGCGGCGTCATCGGCATCCTCGACGCGACCAATTCGACCAAGGAACGACGAAAATGGGTGTACGATGTGTGTAACCGCGAAGGTATTGAGGTACTATTCGTCGAGTCCAAGTGTGATGACGAGAACCTCATCATGGGCAACATTCGAGACGTCAAGACTACCAGTCCTGACTACAAGGGTCAGGACCCTGAAAAGGCCGCCCTAGATTTCCGCAACCGAATAAAAAACTACGAGAAGGTGTACAAGTCAATTGATGCGGACGGTGACGAGAAACACTACACATATCTCAAGATCATGGATGTCGGCGCACAGGTCATCATCAATCGAATCCAGGACTATCTCCAGAGTCGGGTTGTCTACTATCTCATGAATCTGCACATCCGGCCGAGGTCAGTCTGGCTTTCGAGGCACGGAGAGTCGCTGTATAACCTTTATGGGCGGATTGGAGGCGATGCAGATTTGTCCCCGCGCGGACACCAATACGCCAAGAGGTTACCTGATCTGGTCCGCAAATCTGTCGGTGTAAGTCGCGTCCAGACGCTGCCCTTGACATGATTTCGTTACCTTCATATCTAACGAAGAATAGGATGACCGTCCCCTCACGGTATGGACCTCAACCCTAAAGCGCACAATACAGACAGCCCGGTTTTTACCCGAGAATTACAACCAGCTGCAGTGGAAGGCGTTAGACGAACTAGACGCCGGTGTATGCGATGGCATGACGTATCAGGAGATTAAGGATGTGTACCCTGAGGACTTCGTGGCGCGTGACGAGGATAAGTACAACTACCGCTACCGAGGCGGCGAGTCGTACCGCGATGTGGTTATTCGCCTTGAACCCATTATCATGGAATTGGAGCGATCCGAGGATATTCTGATTGTCACCCACCAGGCTATACTTCGCTGCATCTACGCCTACTTCATGAAGAAGGACCAGTCTCGAAGCCCTTGGATGAATGTCCCGCTTCACTGTCTTATCAAGCTGACCCCCCGCGCCTACGGCACTGATGAGGAGCGCTACCAGGCTGACATCCCGGCTGTTAGCACGTGGCGCGGCAAGGGTAGCACCGCCAAGCATGAGGATCCAGTTCCTGAGGCGAACCTTGGGTATAGTCCTGTGGCGACGGCTGCTGCCCACTAGATAACCCTACAATATCTCTCTTTTTCTAAGTACTATGACTTACGCGACGATGCAGCAAAGCATATATATGCCATTATAGCCGCAACGGGAGGGATTCTTGTCAACAATGTCCAGCTTTTACGAGCTGGGTGGTTGAGTAGGGCAAGGGCATTCTTGTGATCAGTGTTTTAGACATTCGGGTAGGCTGGTTCTGGAGGCGCATTGGTGAATTGCTTAAGACATGTCAGCTCTTTTGACAGCTCGGCTTTGTGGATAAAAAGGAGTTGCATATCAATATAGATGGGGTGACCTATGAGACGGGCTTCCTGCAGAAATTTATCAGGTCGGGTGTATGTATATGTATATCAACCCCTAATGGAAACCCGGATGATATTAAAGAAGTAAGTTGATCATGATCATCTATTCTTCTCTCCTTTTCGTTATGACTACTGTCTACATACATTAGGTACCTAACAGGGAGAGAGTTATCGTGCAAAATAAAGATTCATCCCCTAGTTCGCCCCGTAACAAGTATCCTCCATCCTCCATCCCATCCCCCTTACACTTCTCCATATTCTTACAAGCAACAGAACCCACCACCTCCCGTCTCGTCCGTCCGCGGTACCAAACCAGCCCCAATAGCGTGCTCCATCATGGGCTGCAGCTTCTTTTGCGCAGAGCAGCACATCTCTCTCATATCCTTTCTGTTTTGTTAAAATAAGGAGAGGACGTATGCCGCCCGTGCGATACGAGTTTGGCGCTCTTCCAATTCTTCGTTGCTCTCATCCAGAGGCATTTCCCTCCGTAGGAGTAATCACCCGAATAGTAATCACCCGAATGCCGACTGCACTTCATGTTAAAATATTACCTGAGATGTTACCTCATAGTTCAGATTGTGGCTGGAAAGATGTGGTGGGCAATGCAGGCTCCCCGGCTGACAACATCGATTCATTGGTCAATGAACCCCCGAGCGCATTGCGGTTGCAATCGGCCGCGTCTCGGGATGGATGTTATAGGTCAATTCGAAGGAACTGAACCTGTGGTCTTCGTATCCTAATCGAGCTCTAGTTGAGCGTTAGTGAGGTAGGTATATACGTACACATTGATGCCTCACGTTTCACTAATGTCCAACCCAAGACTTGTTGTAAAGAGTCGAGTTTTTCTTTTTTGGCCTCTATCTGCCCTGTTGAAACCCCGAAGCCTTCAATCCCATAATCTAGTAAATCCAAATAGATACACCCCGTCCCTAAAGTGATAGAGTGACCACGACCGTAAGAACGCCGGCTTAATTCCTATATACATACAGTGAATCATGGGCACCCCTGTAGATCTATCGTTACATGTTGGGAAAAATGATGCTTGATCCAGTTAAGAGAGGATACTCTATTTCAGCATCGCGTCGAAAGTTGGGATGAGGGTCTGAGCAAGCCAGAATGAGAATACCAGCTTAGGTCCGGTCATGAGAAGCTATGGAAAGTTAGTGAATGCCAAGGTTAGTGGTGAATTATGCAAGCTACTTGCCTTGGGTACCAATCCTTTGAAGAAACTAGAGAAGCCTTCGACCTTAGCCATGTTGGACAAGATGCGGAAACCACTCTCGGGGTTCTCGAAATTCCGATTTTGGATACGAGTCTTGATGACATCCAGAGGAGCAGACACGACGAGGGATGCGGAAGCACCAGCGATAGATGCGATAAAGTTCTGGAACCATGACGCCTTGTTGTAGTCGTTCAGCTTGAAGAGATACTCCTTCGTAAAGGCCGAGCCACCAAAAAGCTGTTGAGTATTAGCGACATGTACTATGAACGATATTCATGCGACTGAGCGTACCGCAAAGGATCCAGGGGCGTTTCGGGCCGCAGTCCAGCCCCACCCTCTGTATAGCCCGAAGCCTTCATCAGAGATGATCTTAAAGATGCCTCGTCCTCGGAACGCCTCCGGGTTCGTCTGACGCTTGATCTTTAGGACGTCCAGAGGAAGTAAGACGATCTCACCAATACCAATCAGACTTCAGTTTATTAGTAGACAGGACTTATACTCCATAGACTCGACACATACCTTCCAGCAGTTGAATGCATGATAGCCTTGCCGGTCTTCTTTCCGAACGCGCTCTCGAAGTCCTTGCCGTAGTGTGCCGCAAGGTAGTCTCTGGCAATGGGCTGGCCACCATACTTGTATATTCTTTGCAGGACCTATGCGCGACTCTTTAGCTGCCGGTCCTCCAAGCTTGAGGACAGAGCATCTCCTACCTTGTATCCTGCCGCATAACCCAATCCCGGGAAAAGCGAGACAAACTTGCGACCGAATGCAGCTTCCGCCTTGTCCTTGAAGATGACCTTGTTCAACTCGCCAGCGTCTTTGATCTACGTAATCGTCAATATGATATGAAGTTTCGAGGATCGTGGATGGGTCGTCCGTACCTTCGTCTGGTTGCTCATCAATCGCTTCGCGATAGTATCGACCTTTCCGGACCAATTAGCTTGGAGTCACAACGCTACGAGATAGATTGGTACACACTGGGTGGAAGACGGCCAGTTCAGCAATACCGGCAGAGCCTATAACATGTCAAAGGGCCATCTCTAACGGAGATTCAGCGACGGGCAAACCCACCAGAACCAAGGAGACGGGCGAGATTCGACTCGCGCTCTTTGCCGGTGACCATGGGCGCCATTATGAATTAGTGTACAGGAATTGAAATCTATAGTCTTTCTCGGCAGATAGAACCGTTCTCTATGATGAATCGATGGGCCAGGCGAGGTATTTAAAAGCGAAAGAAGAGCGGACGGAGACGGAACGCACTGCGGACTCGGAGAAGTAAGAAGCTCACAAAATCGATAGAAATTTCAATTGCGCCAGTCACATAAAAAAAAAAAAAAAAAAAAAAACAACCATTTTCAGTGACCCTGTAGGATCGCACTAAACTTAGAATAGCGGGGGAGATTTGGGCGGGAGCTTACTACCTGCTTAGGACCCTGGGCGATCAGTTGCTTATCGGTTTCGTGATAAGAGCAACATCCATCCCACTATATTCCAACCCGACCCCACTAAAGTCAACTTTAGGATGAATACATATGTACGTATGTGAATGTGTGTTGCTATGATGAGATATCTACCTACCTACCTACTTACCTATACAGTAGAATGATTCACAACTTTAGGCGTGTGTGGTAAGGCAAGAGGACAATAAGGAAGACAGTAAAAGGGGGTGGAGGGCAATGCGATGCAGCTAGGAGTGGTAGGTGACAGCATGTTTGACAACATGGTACACATACAACTATACATCGGCTATACAGACACGCAATCGGAGTCATTTCCGATACGTTGCACCTTGAATTCAAATAGATACTAAGGGCGGGCGAAGAAGGCAACGCCGTTCCTAAAGCAAAAAGCCACTTTTATTTCTAGCCCCTGAGGCTACGAGACCATCGACCGCCCATAAAAACCAACGCCGCCATGCAATGCAATATTACTATATGCCTTCTAATCCCGGGTATCAAACGCAAGAAAAGACGCCGTCTCAGTAGTCCCTAAAGACAGCGACGATGTCGTCAAGCTTCATCACCTGCCCGAGGAGCTTCTTCTCGATGTCGATGAACTGGACGTACTCGGTGTATGCGTAACCCCTGAGCAGTTTCTCCTCATTTCCACGTACGTCCTTACGCTCCGCCGTGGCGAGCACGTCCTTCCTTTTGCGCCGCTCCACGTCTAGTCGTTCCAGACACCGCACCATGGACTTACAGGTGTTGTCGACTGTTCGCTGTAGAGTTCTGTCCAGATCAAAAAACCAGAAGAAAATCGTTCGAGCCGCCGTACGATTGTTGTCTCGAGGCACTTCCTGTACGTCGAGGAATCCTCCCATTTCCATTTCCGCCATCTTGACATGTACATCCGGCTTCTTCATAAGAGCCAGACTAGGAAGCGTCTTATCGTCGATTTTCCCCTTCTCCCTTAAGATTCGTGTGAGTCGGAGACCATGGCGCCCAAAACGATTCTCGATTATCGTATCAAGCTCGACAAATTTCAGGTGTTGCATCAGCGGCTCGAAATCAACGGTCCACTCGCCAAAATCGCGTCCGCCGCAGTGACGCACAAATCCCTGCTTACTCTCGGCTAGGATGAGCAGATGCTGTCGCATTTGGTGCAAACGTTGCGCGCCCACTGGAAGCCCGTCGTCCATCTGCACCTTAACATCGTCAAAGCCATTCTGACCATGGTATCCATAGTTGCCTGCTGCCTCGCCGCTATGGTCGTAGTCTTCGTCATCGGACCCTACAATCTCTTCCCCTTCTTCTAGTTCTTGATGGAGGGTCGACCCCTTAAGCTGCGGGGGGTATCGCCGAATCTTCTCCGCGCGTCGAATATCAATGGTATCCTCGCTCGGAAACCCAATTCCAGCTGACACGTCAATGGCGGGATTGAGCTGCTCAAAAACCTCCTGGGTAGTAACACGCGGGCCTGTGTGAGAGTCGTCGTTGTCCTCTTCGACTTCAATGGATCTGTCGATTTGACAGCGAGCGATTTTTCTACTCAGCACAGCAAGCAGTGTCTCATACACCTGCGCGGTGGTGCTGCCAACTAAATCTTCAGCATATTGTCCGAGTTTGAGATTGCGAAGCTCAACCGTGCACTTATCATAGTTGATTCGAAGGACGGTGTCAAGCTAAGAAAGTTAGTGGTGCTATCGCGATGTCTTTTATGGCTGGGGCTTACCTCTTCACGCAACACGGATCTCGCTTTCTCGCCAGAAAATTCATTCGCCACGGCGCCGTTCGTAAGCTTCCTACGCTTAGAGCTAAGCTCGTACATGAATTCGAGTTCGAGTTTTTTCTTCAGCCGTGTACTTTCGCCTTGCATCTCCCTCAGCTTATCTCTAACATTCCTTTCGAATTCGCTCGTCTGCTTAGATCCTCGAATACCGGTAGGGTAGTCTGCCATAAATTCTTGTTCCACCGTGCTTCTTAGATCCTGCGGTGATTGGTATGCTGTTCGAGTGACCGGCTCAAGGATACCGGCAGCAATAAGCTGTGCCAGATTGTCATAAGCTTGCGCCTCTGGATCCATGTATTCATCTTCGTCCATGATATCCAAGTCATCTATACCATTGGTGACACCGTTTCCGTTAACATGGTTGTGACCATTCTGTGAAGTACCGTTTTGCGTTGCGCCATTGATGCCCCCGTGCTGCTCGTTACGTCGATCTTTGAAGTATTTGACTAGATCCGAGATTTTCGTATGGCCTTGAACGAGAACCTCGTGGACTAGGGTATGGGCGTGGTTTCCGTACTTGTTGCGAACCATGTCAAGGATCTTTCCGATTCGGGTGAGATTGTAGGCGGCGCCGGAGTTTGCTTCATAGTTGACGACACCCGAGTCCGGGTCTGTGTTGTGGAAGATGAGGCCCAGCTGGATGAGCACAGCTATGCCATGGCGCACCTGGCGGAAGTTGAGGGAAGTGTGCTGGGCTAGTTGCACGACGGTTGATCTACCTCTAGCGAGAAGATCTGCAAAGATGCGCTATAGAATGCGAACTTGTTAGCTTCGGGGTCGCTCAGTAATCATAGAGAAGAAACATGGTACAAGAGGAACATACCGATGGGAGCTGGCCATATAGCTCGCTAATAAGCAGAACGCAGAGTTCTGCAACATTTTTCGTCTGCGATATCACGAATTGTATTAGTATTAAAGCCATAGAGAAGTACTAATATGCGCGCTCCCTATTTCCTTGTGGAACGTTGTAGCAATCTGTACGAGGAAAAGGGTTGACTCACCACCAGCATGACTGAATCTGAACTCTGCTATGAGTTGAATATGCGATTTGGTATGAGTTCGCTTCTAGAGATCCTCTCACTATCTCTAGAGCTCTAGTAGTTACTACCGTGGCTTCATTGAATCATCCGGTATAAAATGGAGAAAGGTGAGCGGAGAGATGATCCAGCAGATACGGAAAGTATGAATGTCAAGAGGTGGTTATGTACGAATAGCAGCTTAAGATAAGGTGCAGCGCAAAAGTGAAGAATAAAAATAAATTTCAACTCAAACTGCGACTATCTTTTTTTAGGATAGCATAGCGGGGAGATGGTGGCTGTAGCTAGTATCCGCCCGTCGGTCTAACCCCTCTAAAGAAGCTCCCCGCCCCAAATCTTCACTCAGACTCGTTTAACCAATAATAGGCTTTAGCAAGTGGCTGACCAGCATCTAGCCTCTTTTTAAGCCTCATTAACGAATTATGCAAATCCATAAGTTCATGAACCCACTGTATCGTTGTGTCGTTCCATAGCCGACGATTTACCGGAATTGAGCATCTTTTTGCTTGGAACTTGGAGCTTTGCTGAACCCATCCAAAAGCTGTTGTCGCAGACCTCAAATCGCCAATCGTCAACGGCATCGCCCTCATAATGTTTTCTAGATCGGCTCTCTCCCGAGGTGCCCAGCTTGCTTCTTGCAGGCAAGGCTCGCAGCTTGCCCAGCGCCGCGCCTACGCTGCGGCATCTTCTGCACCTTCGGCCTTCACCTACGACACCACCGAAGTTGCTGGCGTCAAGGTTGCAACCAGAGATTCTCACGGTCCTACGACGAAACTCGCTGTTGTCGCCAAGGGAGGTACCAGGTATCAGCCTGCTCCGGGCCTTACTGTCGGGTTGGAAGAGTTTGCGTTCAAAGTAAGCCGATATTGTCAAATCATGCGTTCTGTTTTGCTGTGAGCTAATTAGCTGCAACCACACCAGAACACCGAGAAGCGATCCGCCCTACGTATCGTACGAGAAGCCGAGCTTTTGGGAGGTCAATTGGTAGCGTACCACACCCGAGAGGCCCTGGTTCTCGAGGCAAGCTTCCTACGAGAGGACATCCCCTACTTTACCGAACTGCTGGCAGAGGTCATCTCTCAAACCAAGTACAGCAGTAAGCCAAGTCAAGCCATTGGCCCGTGATAACATACACTTACGCTAGCATACAGCCTACGAATTCCACGAGGATGTCGAAAGAGTCCTGAAGGTGAAGCAGGCTAAGCTCGCCAACGATGTTTCCGCTCTCGCCCTAGACTCGGCTCACTCGGTTGCCTTTCACACCGGCCTCGGTGCTTCCTTATACCCTACCCCTTCGACTCCGTTGAAGAGCTACCTAAACGAATTCTCCATCGCCGATTACGCCGGTGCCGTCTATGCCAAGCCCAATATTGCGCTGGTAGGAGACGGTGCCACGACGACTGCCCTACACAAGTGGGCGGAACAATTTTTCAAGGGCGTGCCTACATCACCATCTAGCGCCGTTGCGCTTAATTCGAAAGCGACGAAGTACTATGGTGGCGAGCAACGTACTGCTCACACCGCCGGAAACTCTTTGGTCGTTGCTTTCCCTGGTTCCAGCTTTGGTACGTTCAAGCCTGAGGTTGCTGTCTTAGCTGCGCTGCTCGGAGGTCAACCCAACGTCAAATGGTCTCCTGGCTTCACCCTCCTATCCAAGGCTGCCGCCTCGGCTCCCGGGGTTGTTGCTTCGGGAACCAACTTGGCATACTCCGACGCCGGCCTACTTACCATTCAAGTCACCGGGGCCGCCGCTTCGGTCCGGAAAGCTGGAGAGGAGGCAGTCAAGGCTCTTAAGGGCATCGCGGAGGGTACCGTCAGCAAAGAAGACCTGACCAAGGCCATCGCTAAGGCGAAGTTTGATGCGTTAGACGCCAGCCAATCAGGTGTATCGACACTTCTGTCTGCCGGCTCGGGTATTATCCACACCGGCAAGCCTTTCCAAATTGCCGAAAATGTTCAGTCTATCGATGGTGTCACGGCAGAGAAGCTCCAAACCGTACGTATACCTTAGCTTTTACTGCAATTGTGATGGCATTACTGATACCTTTTACAGACAGCGAAGTCTCTTATCGATGGCAAGGCTACTGTGGCGGCGGTGGGTGACCTTAACGTGTTGCCGTACGCGGAGGAGCTTGGCTTAAAGGTATAGACGGGGAAAATGGGGAATTCAATTGTACCAACAGACCAACTCCTGTAGAGACGAGCCACCTGTGCATATAGTAAATCCCTTAGAGTCTTGTTTTCAAGTTTAATTACTGTTATCCTATTGAAGTGATGTGAGTTCTCGAGGTCGACTTCTAGTAGACAATATATTTGAACCAGAACTCTTGACGTGTACTCAGAGTCTTATTCTGGGAAATATGAATAATATCTATCTCATATTTGGAATTCAGTTCCTCAGCCAGGAGAGTCAGGGGAGAGATTACCTACATACATAAGGTATGTATGCGAGTACATAGTCACGTGCTAACCAGTCTCCACCTGACAAGCAATTCGCTAGCGGCCTTTCTCGGTTCCTCTCCTGCGGGCAACCCTGGGCTACCTATTCTTTTGCTTCCGTATTCCGTACAAACAACGAACCTTCAGTCTCCAATCCAATCCAATTGCCCCGAAGCGACCGTCATAATGGTGTTCGCGTGGAAAGCCGCTGGTTTGACGTGAGTTCTTTCCAGATTCCTTCCAAAGCACACGTCTCAATTGGACACACCCCGGCGATGCGAGGAAGGACGGCCTTTTGCTAACTTGCTCATCCGACCGAATAGCTACAACCGCTACCTGGCCGTCGCATCCCGCGTCGTGCGCCGAAGCTTGAAGGATGATAAGAGACTAGCTGCCGAGCGACGGGGCGAGATGGATCTGCGATTTTCCAAATGGGAGGTGAGCTATATTAGTCTTGCACATGAAGACGTGTTTTGGTAGGGTCTCGATGGCTAATAGATTTATGCCTCAATATACAGAACGGCAAGCAAGGCGAGCCTAGACAGCTGGCCGATGCCAACGCCGCGGCGGCGGCTGAGGCTGCCACCAGCGGCTCAGCTTAATCAACGAAAACTTCATGGCCGATTCGAGAGAGGTATTCGGGCCGCGCAGTGAAGAAGACAACTAGAATCAAGGCCGGTTGAAGTGCGAAAGCGGATACGGATAGAACGAGAAAGGCGGCAGTAAATACTATTATACCGCCTCGTGTACAGCTGTATAAAATCGAAACTTCATTTTCCTACTTCTCTCCAAGGCTGTGGGAATATGTTGCATGTTGAGTGAAAGATGTCGAGCCGCACTGCATACAAGTCACAATTGTAGCTCTATTTACCTAAGGTACATAACTACATACCATGTAAGCCGGGCAAGCTCTTCGTGGGTACATATGTAGGTAGTTTAGTACATTACAGCATATCAATTGCACCTCGCACCGTGATAAGCCATTGAAATTTAAGAATACCTAGTAGTCATGATTACATACCTTAGGTACGTGTAGGTAGTGTCGAGAAGCGAATAAAAATGAGATTCAGATACATATGTATACATATGTGATTGGTACATCATGTCCAGGCAATCAAACCCCCCACGAATTCCGACGTCCGGGTTTTCGCATTTCGCTCAACTTTGCTATAAAACTTGCAGTATAATTTGACGCTAAAATTTACTTTCTCGATGAACCAAGCGCCGTTTTCAAGGTACCTGCCAGACTGAAAGCTCTTCCTCCCTTCTGTTCCACCGCTCTGGTTTCCAATCCGCTCATTATCACCAGTCACCAGTCACGATCTTTAACAGAGTGGAATACCTGAACCAGCTACCCGGACAAGCAGGGTACGGGTACGTGTGAAATACGTCAGTTGTGAATGCACGTATGCCAAACCCGAGGGTACCTTGAAGACTTCGAACTCGAGGCGCAAGGCTTGGCCAAAACCGCTGACAGAACTCGCAAATATCTGAGGAAAAAACCAGGCTCAAGAATAGTAGTCCTGGTGACATATCTTATGAGCAGGACAACTGGCTCCGCGGTAAATCACCATAATCAAGATGCATCAGCTTGATCCGCTGTCGCCGGCCCCGGATATCTCACATCCCGGAGTCGTGGCCTCCGATATCACCAAGAAATTCGCATCCGCTGTGGGAAGTAAGTCTGCCCAGTCGGATTGCTCCCCGATCTATGTCGCACTGACTTACGTCTATCAGCACTGGTACCTGGCGAACTGGTCAAAGATGAGCATTTCACACTTTTCGAGTCCGTCGCGGCTCTGGAGGTAATTACTAAAACCCATCGCCCAGCAGTCTCGCCTCATGCTTAGAACGGGAGTGCTAATAAATATCTTCAGATTATGGACTCAAAGATGGATAGCGGTGCCTTGGCCCAAGGAGAGTCCCTTGACGAGGAATACGATGTCTCTCGTGATTTACTTCCCGAGGAAATTCTCGGTATCATCGACCAGCTACTTTGCCTCGAGGTGCGTCCTAACTATGCTAGCCGACTTCCTGTCTAGCTTTTCATATAAGCTCCTAGTATACTGACCGCTCGTTACCATCAGATGGCCTGGCACCTTGGCTATCCTCTTTCGCAAACCCTCTTCACAAGCGTTTATATAGAGTCACTCATGAAACCTCGTCCAAACACTATAGATGAGGCCGATTTCGACAGACACGCCCAAGACGGCGAGAAGCAGCCGAAGCTCTTGTTCGTGCTGCGAGCGTATTGCATCGGGCTTCTTAAAGGGTGTTGCTTCGTGAACGAGCAGGTCAAAGACGAGCTTTACTATGAGGTTAGAACGTTGGATCCAAATGTAGTATAAGTTTTCTCTTTCGGGCTAACAAAATGCAGGAGGAAGATTTCGTATCCAACACATACGACCGCTGCCTCCTCTATGACATATCAGTCGAGCACATCACTAGCCTACTACAAAAGGCGAGAAACGACCTTCGCACCATCAACACCGTCGCCAAGGATATCTCCGCAGCTCTTGATCTCCGGCTTGAGCTTCGAATGGCATTTCTACGAGCCAGTGATCTCTCAACTCTGCGTAAAGCTAACCCAGACTCTTTAAAGATGCCGTGGATACAGATGAGCGGTCTTCTCGAGCACATCAACAAACAGCATTCCCTGGCGAAGCCAGTGCCGGAGGCGTTCAGTACTAAGCTACAACGCCGACTGGCGAGCACGATGCCGCCCCGCCCAATGGTACAGCCAAGCTTTGAGGAGAGTTACGGACACTTCAAGCGGCTCTTCCAGGACGGGATCGATATCATGGATGTTCTCAAGTACGCAGAACCTCAGAGTCTCCTTGTAAGTTCGCTCAGTCTATTCCACCTGTCAACACGACTAACTCTTTTTAGACATTCGTCTCAACTTTCCAAGCAAGAAAGCCGCAGCCCTTAGTCTACGTCAGAACACTCCTTCAAAGCTTACTATTTAAGGAAATGGTTGTCTTGGGTAACTACAGCATCCGACAAATCATCGACCACGACCTGTCCATCGTGGTCCTACCCTGCGCGCCCCAGATAGACCCCTCCTTTGATCGCATAGAGCTCCCGATGGATCCCCGCCACCAGACCGCTGCGCAGATGGAAATCTTCCGCCAGCGCGTCGCCGAGCACTACCTGGACATCTTCCGCATCTTCTGCCAAAACCGATGCCGAGTCCGACGCACGCTATGCCACAACATCCAGGAGTGGGACGGGCTGCAGGCCGACGTCGAGGAGATCGACCAGCTGCTGCAGATCGCGCTCGACGAGAAGCCGCTGCCGGCGGAGGAGGGCAACAGCAGCCTGGGCTACGCCCTGCCCCTCTCGTCGTGGGCGTACCTTTACAAGCTCCGGCAGATGGAGTGGATCGTGCAGCTCGGGTTCGAGCTAGATATCTACCAGACGGACGAGCTGGCCGGCATGTACTGGTACCTCAACTACCTGGCCAAGACGCGCGCGCAGCACGGCGACCGCATCAAGTCGTTCACGATGCGCAACCTGAACGAGGCTCGCCTCGATAACAAGGCATCATCAGTCCAGCAGCCGCCCTACACGTTGGCTAAGGAGCGCGAGTACCTGCAGTCGCTAGCCTACATCCGCGTGACCATGCTGGACGCGGCGTCGACCTGGGAGTTCGCCGACGGCCTGTGCTGCCTGTACACGGCGCTGCAGCGGTTCAACCTGATCAGCCCCCCTCCCCGCCCCTACGGCTCCGACCCCCTGCGCTACGACCTGCGCATGAAGCCCTTCCGCACCATCGCGCTCCCGCAGTTACCCAGCTACGCCGACTTCACGCGCGCCACCGCCCAGCCCGACGTGTCGACGGCTGACCTGCTACGGTACGCCGAGAACGCCGTCGGCGGCGCCCGCAAGGGGTACGAGGCTCTGGGGAAGATGCCGGATACGCAGACGTTTAGCGTCAACGCGCACGACCGCTGGACCGGCAACGTTAGGAATTGCCTCAAGGCGGCGATCGCGGCGGGCGTGGCTGTGTCGACGCTGCAGCGGGCTTACGAGGCGGCTATGGCTGCTGCCAGCAAAAAGGGGGATGTGGGTGCAGGCGCACAGATCAAGGAAGAGGATTTGGAGATCGGGGTCAAGGTTGAGGTACCGCCGCCTGGGAAGGGGTACCATAATTGGTGGATCGTTCCGAAGCTGGTTGCTACGCCGAGTACCCATAGAGGTTAAGGGCAACGATAGACTGTTTAGAATAGGGAAAGGGGGATCACAACGATAATGGAGACGGCGGCTTAGGGTGGTGCTACTTTAGATGGGTACCTAGGTAGTCTTTCTTCTGTTGAGAGCTATTGAAGCATACCTAAGGTAGGTAGTTGCCTTTTGTTGGTATTGGTACATGGGAGATATATAGGACTAGATGCGACGTCTTCCCCTTCCCCTTCCGCCTTTCCGTTTCTCGTTATACGTTTATATATATGTAGATCCGGTTTCATGTGATGGGCCGTATCTCGTCAAACTTCTCCTTCGATTGATACCTATCTGGTAAGTTGAGTTCTACCAGTGAGGTAATCAACCGATACAGATTACGATGATAGGATAAGACCAGCTCAGGTAACCCGAGATTGACGTTTCCCGGATACTGTAGTATTCTTACAACCTTGGAACAGCGAAGATTCCACATTTATACGCTTAGGAATATCTCGCCGCCCTACGCCTTGAGCGCTTTCTTAGCCAAAGTGCTTCGGAGCTTAACGGTCTGCTCGTAAAGGACGTCCTTGAAGGCGAACAGGAACGCGGCAGTCAGGACACTCTGGGTGACCTTGGGACCAATTCCTAGAAGCTGTTAGTCCACGATTCCATGATTCGATAGCTATTCAAACGGCAGACGAGACTTACCCTTATAGAGACCGGCATATCCCTCCTCCTTGATAACGCGTCGGATAGCCGCGGTCATACCCTCCCGCTTCTCGCCATCGGCCGCGACGTGCATCTGGCTCTTAACCGTGATATACGGGTACGTCACCGACGTCGCGAACAGCTTGCCGATGGCGCCGAGGAAGAATGCGACGGTGGGGGTAACGTTCCGCTTGCGCCGCCGCTCGTAGGCGTTCTTCATCTGCTCGAACAGCGTGTACTGCAATATGGGATTGATGACCAGCACGAGCGCGGGCACCACGCCGCGGAACAGCGCCTGCGGGCCCTCGTCGCGCAACAACGCCATCAGGGTGCCGAGGGTACTGGGCTGCTTCTTCTTCTTCTCGACCCCACCCGCGGCCTCGCTCTTGACCTCGTCCTCGACCTGGCCCCTGCGCGTCGTCATGCGCGTGTTGACGACCCAGATGGGGTTCGTGAGGATGACGGTGGCGGACCCGGCGATGGCGCCCGCAATCATGGCCTCGACCGTCGTCAGCTTCTTGCTGGCGCGGCCGGCGCGGGCCGCGGCGTCCTCGAAGAAGCCCCGCGTCCACTCGTACCAGTAGTAGTAGACGAAGTTGGTCACGCTGATGCCGAAGACGGCGCTGTCGAGCCCCGCGTACAGGCCCGAGACGCCCTCGCGCGCAACGATCTGCCGGACGGCGGCTAGGAACGGGGTCTCGGCTCGCTTCGACTCGACTTGCGCGCGGGTCGAGAGGGTGATGAGGGGGTATCTGTTTGTGGGCTGCTTGTTAGATCGGATTTCTTTACGTAGCCGAGCGCGCATTGAAATAGCTAAGAGAGACACGTACGTCAGAACCATAGACAGGATTCCTCCACCTGCGCCGGCGAGGGCGTGCGCGACGTTGTCATTCTGGGGTATGACGGGTTTCGAGGACGCCATGCTTCTTTGTCCGAGGTGATGGTATTAAGTATACAGGTCTATTTAGCCTTTCAGGTTATAAAATACTTAAAATACTTAAAATAATGAAGATACATTGAACAAGAAGCAGGTAAAGTCAAGTTACTTCGTCGTTCGTTCTCCTCGGGAAGCTTTAATTAATGATCATGTATCTCAGCCCAAAAGGTGGGAAGCCGAGGTCCGATTGCATCACAATGTACGAAGTACCTTGGCTGCTTTTAGGTATACCTAAGGTAACTCTAACTGAGCTCTCCCAATGCCCTGGAGGTCTTGAGCCGAAACCACCTGTCAGGGCCCCCGTATTGTCCCCCGGGTTGCCCCGCATTCCTTGCGTATGGACCTTCCAGTACCGAACTTTCACATGCGAAATCTGAATCTATCTAGCCCGACGCTCTCCTAGTAACGAGGAATTGTATATGGGATCTTGTGACAATACCTTTTCTAATCCGAAATTACTATTGAAGATTCTTTTGTAGAAAACATGATGAGATAAACTCTCAACTACCTACTTACATGTACCAGGTCGCCAGGTATGTACATAACTTATATGCATTCCTTACATTACCTTTGGTACCTAGGTATGTTAGGTACATAACGTGTTAATCGATCGGGTAGGTAATCATCTTACCAATTGGAAATTGAAGATAAAAAAAACTACGAGGCCCCCGGAGGCTTCTTGGTTTTAAATCTCCATTTTCACGTCGCTGACAAAAGCTATGAATAGCTCAACTGAGATTTTGACACCATTTAAGACACAAGATCCATTCGCCTACGGATTACGCTCATATATCAACTTTATGCTTTCATTTCTTACCTGTCGATATTGCAACATTGCCAAATAAGCAAGATGTGCTCGGCCTCACCTTATCTTATACCTGAGACGAGGCAACTTGTCCTCCGTGGTCCCCGTCTCAGTTTCACAGCTGCAGGTAAGACACAGTGACGGTGACATCGATGAGTAAGGTATACCACCATAACATGCATCTTAACAAACCCTTCCCGCCACAATCCTACCCTACCTAGGTACCTAGGTCTTATATGCCTTAGGTACCTCCTCACCCAACAATGCGTTCACGACAGCCTTTCCTTCTCCTTGCATCTCAGCCGTGTCTTCACCAACGGCGCTGGATGCTGAATGTCTCGGGGACTGTTGGTCGCCACCACTTACACGACAACAAAAAAGGTGGTCTAATGGAAGCTGGGGGCTGGGGGGTTGGGGGCCTCTTAAAAAGTTTAAGACCCAAAAAGATCCATGTCAGTCACGTGCTGTGCCTATTTATAGCCACATGCACGACAACTCCCGGTCCATCTAAAACAGCCGTGCGCTCTGCGCTCGTGGCACCCAGCCTCCACCAGTCCGAACCTCTCAAAATAGAAGTCGGCATAGGGCATTGGACGGTCGGGACAGGCTTCATCATATTCTGGACAACTCTCATTCACTTTCCTACCCACCTCCACTAGCATTCGAGGGACACACAGCACTCTGATTCGTTCCAGTTCTTCCAACTCTCAGCCAGCCAAAGCATCTAGCCTCCAATCCTTTTTTGATCTGTACTTTGTATACATACCTCATACCTCACCTCTCCTATCTCATCCCACACATCTCCAAGTCATCTTGTACCTATCTACCACTTACCCAACGCTTACATGAGTAAAGCCAACAAGGTTACCAATTGTATGAAAGAGGCAGAGATCCTATAGGTACTACGCGCAAGACTCGATGGGAGTAGGGTCTCTTATTTATTGCTCAAATTGCGGAAACGAGAAGTCTACATCTACGGTTACGTGAATCATTCAGGCCTATCAAACACGTCCACAAAAGGTCCACCGTTCCTATAATCGCTGGTCTTCTATCGTTCACCCATGGGAATTACTGCAGGTCTCGCTATATTATGATAATAAGATGGCACTCTCTACCCCAACTCCGACCAGCAACGGTTCCTCCCGGCGCTTTAACCCGCTCCCGTCTCCTTCTAGAAATGAGACCCCCAGGTCGTCAATAGGACTAGTACGGCCAACACTACCTCAGAAGGGCGTGACGAGTACTTCCATCGAGGATGCATACGTGAGCTTTATACTCTACTGTAATCCGGCGGTTCCTCTAGAAACAGATACGTACGCCCTTAGAGAAGCCTTCCGGACCCCGCCAAAAAGTGAGGGCAAAAGCTTCAGTACGTTCACCTTATTTGAACTCATCAAGAAGCTCCATGCGAAGGAGCTTAAGACTTGGGCCGAACTAGCCCTGAAGCTAGGCGTCGAACCGCCGGACCATGACAAGGGCCAAAGCTCACAGAAGATACAGCAGTACGCTGTTCGATTAAAGGTAAAGTTTATATGTTCACTAGTATCAGTCGTATTATACAGCTCGCACTTTGGCAGCATGGCTTATTTCTAGTAGCGATGGATGCATTCCATGCACATCAATGCCTTCTTCGACTATCTGATGGACAATCCACATCCGTATTGGACTCAGATTCCGTCCGATCCGAACCCAGTATGCGAAGACGGCAGGGACGGGGTTGCTGCCGAAGACGACATGGCTCTGCGTGCTTTACTGCCCCAAATACGACCGCGACGGGGTCGGAAGAGACCCGACGAAGACGGGCTTAGCAAGTCCCCATCGCAACGGCCTAGACTAGATTCTCCGGCATTCGGTGGAGACGCTAGGATGTCTCGTCCGGACTCTCTAGATCCCTGGACTGCCCATCCAGATGGAAGAAGTGCGTTTATATTCCCGCCAGTTGACCCAAGGTCAAGCGTAGTACCGGAAACCAATTCTGCCTACCCGTGGGGTAACGACGTCTCCCGTGAGCCCATGTCCGCCTATCCCCAGTCTGCAATGACGCCGTCGACCAGGGGAACTTTCTGGGGTGACCCCTCGGAGCCGCGCTCAGCCATCAGCCCAGGCAAAGCCAAATCCCTGGGTCGCCGCCATGGCGCCAAGGTAGTCTCGTCAGCTTGGAGAAGCGGTGGGGTGTCGACGGGCGGCAGGCCTCGCGGAAGACCTCCAGCCAGCAGAGGGAATGAAACCCCATTAACACCCATCCCGGACGAGCGTAGAGAGTTTGCGCCGATGCCTATCCAAGAAAGTACGCCCCTGTCAGCTACAGTCCCTGCACCGATGCTCCCTCCAGAACCAGTACCCAAGCCACCCGGACCTACCTCTGCGCCAGCATCGACACCAACGTCTGCTCCCGGTCCTCGACCTCCCAGACCAGGCCGTCTCTCTCTTCAGGTACCGGAAAGAGCTGGCGGACCCGTCAGATTAGCGACTCCACCGCCTCCCGTGGTGATGGTGAACGGTAAAACCACCGTCAACGGTAACGTTCCTAATAGCGCCGATGAACCGACACTTGCTCCTATGGAAGACGCCTTCACCGTGTTCGACCGCACCTCCGCCATGTTCACAGCCACATCAACCGACGACCACGGCAGCTCGTCCCTGCACTTCGACACCAACGACAGCGACCAGACGAACTGCAGCGAGATCGAAGCACAATTCGTCGCCGACCTGCTCGAGTGCCCCTGGTTCGACGAGCGGGGGCAGCCGGCGCCCGCCGCCACGGTCGACGAGGCCGTGGCCCTGGTCAAGGCCGTCGTCGAGAGCATATCGAAGCAGGCCCTCACCAAGGAAGCATTCCTCATCAACCTGTCGGCGCTTGCGGGCGTCAAGTACATGATGAAGGCCGGCGGCAGCTCGGTGCAGCGGCTCGAGGTCAGCGCCGACCACACCAAGTACCACTGCTCGTGGGGCCTGCGGTACGGTGCCGTCAGCGGCGTGTTCCGGCTCACCGAGACGGTGCCGCACGCCCGCTGGAAGAGGGGGTTTCAGAAGAAGAAATCATCCGGCGACGACCACCAGCCGCCCGACGGCGTCGACGTGCCGGCCGAGGGCGAGGCTGCGGCCGAGTACTGGCGCAAGCGGTATACGGATCTCGTGCAGGTGGTTAATAAGAGGAGCGAGGACGCGGTGCTGTCTATGAGGAAGACGAGGGGCGGCGAGGGGTCCTAGTGGGACGGTAGGTGTATGTGTGTGTGTAAAAGTACTTGCGAGACCTTGACGGCTTTATGACTTGTTTGGGAAGCGTAGCGACGCGCAGGGATGCATGGGAAAATTCTTGGACTTGCCGTTTTTTGGCTTGGCGACTACCTCTTGTATTTCTATTCTTTTTTTCTCTTATGATACCCCCGAATCGCATGTATCATCAGATATGTTTAAACCGAATCATCAGGGTTTTCTTTCTGTGTATGCTTTGGGATATGGTGATTTGCTGTGTATGATCTTGGACTGTAAAGAGAGGGTATCATGAGACCCGTGTATTCACTAATTGTTGTATCATCGTACATAGCTGTATAACATTTAGTACTGTTTTGGCAGCAAAACGACCCCGTCACCATGTATCCCCATCGTGATTGTGTTCGTTGCATATCATGATATACAAAACGCATAAGGTAAGTAGGTGCCAATAAGGTAGCGAAACATGATAACGGCTACTTCTCTTTACGTTGAGAGGCTATGAAACAGTGTAATAAGGTTGAATAATACATTCGAGTGCCGAAATGAGAGTTTCAAGTGAAACATGGAGATGTCTTTCAGGAAAAGGAAGGCATAAGGGATCTCGCAACTCATGCGTGTCATCACTCTTAAGAGGTAAGTCGCTATCTGGACCATGGACAACTATCAAGCCTACTGTATCAGCTTCATACACCAAGGGAAAAAGAGGTAAGTCTACTTAGTCCCCTTTCCCTCATTCTACACAATAGAACCCCTGGATGGTTACTTGAACCTATCGAAACTCCCTTATGTACTATTACCCTACAATATACCTAAATTATACCCATACATGAATTAACACAGAATGTCAGAGCAAACTGAACCACCTCGAGCGTAAGCACCGCAATAGACCAAGTTTCCAATTCTCGCTAATGGTCCCGATCCAGTCGCAAAGCTTCGGCGTACCGCTACGAGGCCTCTACGGAAAAGGGTCGGCACGATGTAAAAGCGCACATCGATATCAACAACAACCAAAGTGCCAAGTTCGTCATCATAACCGCAGGTGTAGCGACCGAGCTGACCAAGTCTGCAAACAACAGGATCACGAACCCCCTGGCTGGAATACCTCGCGAGAAGCTCCTCCAGCAAGTTACTGAGTTCTCTAAACAACAAGGGTTGGCCGAATACATTCACCTTATACGCAAGGGCGCTCTTGTGGCCCAGGATCCCGCCGGATTTGAAGATATTACGGGACCAGAGGCACTCGGCGCTGGAGAAATCGAAGTTTTGAAGAGAGAAACGACACACAAATGGGATGTCCCCTGGGTCCTTTACCTCACGATCGTGACTTGCTCCATTGGAGCGGCTGTGCAAGGATGGGATCAAGAAGGCAGCAATGGGGCGAACCTAAGTTTCCCGTTGCAGTTCGGTATCGGTAGCAGTTCGGACTACGACGTCTTCCTCGTCGGTCTCATCAACTCGGCCCCCTATATCGGATCTGCTATGATCGGCTGTTGGCTGTCGGATCCGTTCAATGCCACCTTTGGGCGGCGAGGTTGGTGAATAATCTCTATTCCAAGAGAGATAACTAAACGTCACCTAGGAACCATTTTTATCTCTGCCATCTACTGCCTGCTTACTCCGATTGGTGGCGCTCTAACTCGAAATTGGCAGCAGTTCTTGATAACGAGAATCCTCCTCGGTGTTGGTATGGGGATCAAGGCTTCAACCGTGCCTATCTTCGCGGCGGAAAACAGCCCGGCGTCCATCCGAGGCGCCCTGGTGATGTCGTGGCAGTTGTGGACCGCTTTCGGAATCTTCCTCGGGTGTTCTGCCAACCTAGCAGTCGGCCAGCTTGGAGAAATCGCATGGCGGCGTACGTTTATACAATCCTGACCATCATGTGTCATCAGTATGACTGACAAGTTGTGCTCATGTAGTGCAAGTTGGCTCTGCTTTCATCCCCGCGGTTCCGCTCGTACTCCTCATCCTCTTTTGCCCGGAATCGCCACGGTAGTACGTGAAGAAGGGGCGTTATGAAGATGCTATGAAGTCGCTTCTGAGACTTCGCAATCATCCCATTCAGGCAGCTCGCGACCTTTACGCCATCCACGCCCAAATCGAGATCGAAGCCGAGGCCATCAAAGAATCGACCTACGTCAAGCGGTTCGTCCAACTTTTTACGATTCCTCGGGTCAGAAGAGCAACGCTCGCCTCCTTCGTGGTCATGATAGGCCAACAGATGTGCGGTAGGCTGATTGACTCGTGTGCTAAAGGTGATGTCTTGGAACTGACATGCGATAGGCATCAACATCATAGCCTTCTATTCTTCCACGGTATTCAAAGAGGCAGGAACGTCAGATTTCAATGCCCTCCTTGCCTCGTGGGGATTTGGCCTGGTCAACTTCCTCTTTGCTTGGCCAGCAATCTGGACCATCGATACCTTCGGCCGCCGATCGCTGCTCCTATTCACATTTCCCAATATGGCGTGGTCCTTACTCGCCGCCGGCCTTTGCACGCTCATACCAAAGTCGTCGCAAATTCACCTGGGCCTCGTAGCGCTTTTCGTCTACGTCTTTGCCGTCTTCTACTCACCCGGGGAGGGACCCGTGCCGTTTACCTATAGCGCCGAAGTCTTTCCCCTTTCTCATCGCGAGGTTGGAATGTCCTGGGCAGTGGCGACTTGCCTTTTCTGGGCTGCCGTGCTGTCGATTACGTTCCCAAAGATCCTTGCCGCTGCTGGCGTTTTAGTGAGTTCCACTTATTTTGACCAGGTCGTCATCGTGATCCTCCTTCAACTTCCTAATCCCCTCCCTCACTTATGCGAGGAATGTTGGCTGACACTAAGCTCCACCATGTAGGGTGCTTTCTGCCTCTACGCAGGATTCAACATGGCGGCTTTCATCATGATCTTCCTCTGGATGCCCGAGACCAAGCAGCGCACTCTGGAGGAGCTCGATTACGTCTTCGCCGTACCCACGAGTGTTTTCATCAAGCACAACACCACCAAGGTCGTTCCGTGGTGGTTCAAGCGCTACATCCTGTGGAATCGCGACGCCACATTGGAGCCGCTCTACCACTTTAATAAACCCGAGGATACCATTCCTAACCCGCCGGATATTGAAATGTACGACCGTTCGTCGATTCACAGTGACACCGGGGCGACCGTCGACACGAGGGAGTACCACACGGCGCGGTCCAGCCTCGTGGCGACGGCTACCGGTGCTGACGCTGCCACTTCAAATGCCCAGGCCGAGAGGGAAGCTGCTGCGTGGCGTCGCTCTTCCTGGCACGGTCGGGGCGCTCATAAACATCCGGGCGCAGACGATTCATACTTTGGTTAAGTCAAGACCTGCGATGTATGCCTGGCTTTCAGATGCCCCTCACGGTTGACATTGCTCTCTGGAATGGGCTGCCTTGCTAGCGGTAGCTGTGTGTGCTTAAGTTTCTAATAAATTTGTTCTTGACTACCTACCTACTTACATAGCAGCTTCAACAATCTGCATTGCTTTGTATTGTGGCTCCCAGCATTGGTCTCCCACAACACGAGACCAATTCGTAATGCCATAGGCAGTCGAGGTCGGTGACAGTAAAATCAGGGCTCCTCAATATACCCTGTCTACACAGAACAAGTTATGAAAAATATCATTTGGCTACTTGGGTGGTCACTCTTTATATGTAGATTAATTCCCCGACTCTTACTTATTTGTCTCTGTTGATTTCGCGCTGTTGTCGTTGTTGAAAACCCAGGATATTCAACCTCGGTAATAAAATGAGCGTGCCGGCTGGCCGGTTATCTACCACACGTTATCTTCCACACGCCGGCAGCGGGCAGGGGATATTGACCCGGACTTCGTATGTACCCTGATGTCACAGTTAGTCTCGCATTAGCTCCCAGCACTAGAAATACCCCCAGCAGAGCGAACAAGGCGACGATTTGCGAGTTTGCGAGTGTGGGCTTGGGCTGGCGCGTTTCGAAATTCCAGGTTGCCAGGGAGTGGATTCCTCTTTATAATGATTTTCGCTGCTAGTGCTGTGTCTAATGCAGTCCCCCTTTTTTTATTGTCCCCACGAGCAGACTTGTAAGGCAGTCAAGGCAAGAACGTGCAGGGACTGACGACAGAAAGCTTGATTTCTGTTATGTGTTATGCAATATATCGATAGTACTATGTAAGCAGGAGCCCTCCCGAGGACCCCTTGATCCCTTGACCCCATCCAACCCATCACGGTCTTGCGTAGCATCCCGATCGGCCAACCCACCTGGTGAAAAAAGCTGGAGTACTTCGTAGACTGGAATGACTGGAGCCAGATCTGCAATTTTCCTTCAGCTGACAGTTATTGATCGGCTTTTTTGTCTCTTCATTTGCATATGAATTGTATAAGAGGAAGGTTGAAGCGGTGTGCTGTTCTTGGGTCTTGGGCAGGAGATAGCAGTGACTTGCACTATCATAAAAATTTGATACCAAATTCCAGCGAAGACGAAGACATCTGCAAATAATTGTGGTTCGTCTTGTCAGATGTGCCCTGTGCTCGAAGATTAGCTGTAGGGAAATAAAAAATTGGGAATGCAGTGACTAGCAACCAAGATCGAGTCTCGAGCGTCTGTGGAGATCATAAGGTTAGGTAGCGTTTGGTACAGATGAATTTCTGTTTGTTTATCCGATATTTCCGTAGGCACCTACTCATTGCAACACGTAGCCGGTTAGTGTGTTTCGACATCTGAAACGAAATGCGAGGGTGGAAAGGCCGTTCGCGGCTCAATTAATACGAAAAAAACATTATTGTATGAATTACCTAACCTAACCTAGTACGAAATAGCCATGAACTGCTACTCTTGGTAGACTAACCTGACAAAAAGACCGATGGAAGCGGAACAGCAATGGTCGTCCATGATTGGAAGCCCCTGACTCGGGTAAGGGCTTTCATATGAAAGTCGATTGGCCAATCACAACGACTACCTGCAATTGACATTCAATTCTGCTGAAACATCTAGATCAATTACCCCTGGATAACGTCAACGGCACTCCTTGGCATGGAAATTTCGGGTTTGTTTTTTTTCTCTCGCACTGAAGCACCAAGAAGAGAAGGTAGATGAGTAAAAAGGTCAATATCTTTGACTAAAAGTCTCTGAAAATAGATACCTAGAATAAAGGAACAGACACGTAACCTCGAACGCTGTACTATACCCGCAACCCACAGTAGGAGACGTCTATAATGAATCTCGGCCAAACTCCCTGTCTTACGATTTCCGTACCAAAAAAAAAAAAAAAAGAAAAAAAAAAAAGAAAAAGAGAGCCACATATCAAGAACAATGGAAACTGCGTCCCCTGCACGATCCTTTTTAGATCGATTGTTCCATGTGGGCCCTCTTGATCCACGGCGGACCTTCCAAGTTCGATCCTCTACAGCTTTAATCCTCCCCTCGGTCCCTACCTCGCCTACATCATCTTGTATTACCCTGGATTTGCTGTTCTTGTTCTACGTTCCTTTCACGATCTTTTCTTTTTCCACTCATCTTCCCCCTTTTTCCTATTTTTCATCTGCGAAAGCCTTCATTGGTCCTTACAGGCATATTCCTATGCTTTTGGATCTCTTCCCCTCTATTACACAGTTCGCTAAGCAGTCTTTCGTTTTTACCTACACCAAACACGTACGCCGTATCCTAAAGAGTCTACGGTTAACTCATATTTGTCTCCTCTGATCCTTGAACGCACCGCTTTCAACACGCTCCCGACCGATCGCCTGGTGCCGTCTCGAAGGAACATCTTGCCTATTACGCATTCGCTTGCTGTATATACTCGAGGCCTGTCTAAGAATAACTAAGAATTTCTGATCCGCGTCACCGGGTCATATACTTGAGAAGAAGAAGAACTACCTACCCTACCCACCTACACAAACCTACTTGGTACTTTAGCTACCTCCCCTCTACTCCGATGTCGATCCGCTCCCCCCGTTCACCGAGAGGATTCATGCAGCTGGGAACATCGAGAGCTGATATGGACAACGAAATACCTTTAACCCAAGTTCGGAGCAATGCTAGCTCTACTGGCGCTAGAAAGCCCAACCAAGGCACTGCAACCGGCTTCAGCACAGATAACCAGAGCTCCCCCGAGAACGAGAAGCATAGTTTCTTCCACCGCGGCCGGAGAAGAGCGAAACATGAGGAGGCATCCAAAGATAATGACCACCTCACATCCGAAGCTACCTCCTTCAATGCTATGGGAAGGCTGTATAATAAGATTATTCACGCTTCCGTCGTCACGCGATATCTCGTCTATATTGTCCCCATCGCCATCCTCCTGGCTATTCCCCTGATTGTCATCCCTGCGACGGGACATAAGGACACCATTCTCGTCGGTCACGGCCCCCGAACCAATGCCGATACGGAACCTACTGCCGTGTATTCACCTGGACCCCGACTCTTCGACCTGTTTCTCTGGATAGAGCTGGCCTGGCTGAGCTTGTGGGTTGGCAAGATTGTGGCTCATCTTCTACCTCCTGTTTTCATGTTCTTTACTGGTGTTGTCAGTGCCGGAACCCGCAAATATGCCATCGTCATTCGGGCTCTCGAAATCCCTCTTTCACTCTTCTTCTGGGCCCTGGCCAACTTTTTCATATTCACGGGCTTGATTAATATCAATTATAACGACGTCGACTGGGTTGTTACGGTGCGACGAATCCTGGGTGCTCTCTTCGCTTCTTCGGCTGTCTTTCTCGGCGAGAAGGCAATTATCCAACTGATCAGTGTAACATACCACCAACGATCCTTCGCCAACCGGATCAAGGACTCGAAGCGGGAGGTTTATCTTCTGGGGCTGATGTACGATGCTTCTCGACAGCTATTTCCCATGTATTGCCCCGAGTTCATCGAAGAGGACCAGCTTATCAACGATAGTATCGAATTGATGCTGGCCGGCGGGAAGAGGGGCAAACGAAATAGGAAGAGCGGAGCAGTGACACCGATGAAGTTGATCGGAAACGTGACACGCATCGGTGACAAAGTTACATCTGTTTTCGGAAACCTGGCATCTGAGATTACCGGAAAGCAGGTATTCAACCCCAATTCGGCACACTCGATCGTCGTTGAGGCCCTCGAGAAAATTCGCACCTCGGAGGCTCTTGCGAAACGCATCTGGATGTCATTTGTCGTGGAGGGCAACGAGTCTCTATTCGTAGACGATATTATCGAAGTCCTCGGCCCCGCTCACCGTGACGATGCCGAGGAGTGCTTTGGAGCGATCGATGCTGATGGAAATGGCGACATTAGCCTGGACGAAATGATCAGGAAGATTGTCGAAATAGGAAAGGAGAGAAAAGCTATAGGAAACAGCATGAAGGACATTAGTCAGGCTCTGGCTGTGTTCGACCAGGTCCTCCTCTTCATCGTCCTCCTGATTGTTATTTTCATCTTCCGTAAGTGGTCTCCATCGTTGTTTTTTATGATATGACTAACAGGCTGTAGTCGCATTTTTCCAAAGCTCCTTTATCACGACGCTGGCTACTGCCGGAACAGCCTTGCTCTCGTTATCCTTCGTCTTCGCCGTCACGACTCAGGAGTTCCTTGGTTCCTGTATCTTCCTCTTCGTGAAGCATCCATACGACGTCGGCGACAGACTTGATTGTAACAGTGAGCAGCTGGTTGTTGAGAAGATTTCCTTGCTCTATACTGTCTTCAATCGCATTGATAAGATGCAAGTCGTCCAAGTACCAAATATTGTCTTGAACAACTTATGGATCGAAAACGTCAGTCGAAGCAAAGCCATGAAGGAAGTTATCGATGTGAACGTCTCGTATGATACCTCCTTCGAAGATATCGAGCTTCTACGGCTCGAAATGGAGAAGTTTGTACGAGCGCCCGAGAACGCACGGGACTTTCAGCCGGATCTCTCCATCGGTATTGGAAGTGTCGGCGACTTGGACAAGCTCACATTGAAAATTGCCATCAAACACAAGTCAAACTGGCACAATGACGCTGTCCGTGCGACCCGTCGATCTAAGTTTATATGTGCCCTTGCACTGGCTCTGAAGCGAGTGCCCATCTACGGCCCTGGTGGTGGTAGTGAGACGCTCGGCGGCCCGTCGAATCCATCTTATTCTGTTGCTGTTTCTGACGCGGACGCCATCGCCGCTCGTGAAAAGGCTAGCAAGGATAAGGAGGCGGGTCGTATGGTGCCTACAGCACCGCCGGCGAGGAACCCTTCAACATCCCATAAATCGGGCATTCCCGAGGATCGAGAAGCGAGAGCTACTCAAGGTCTCAACACCTTAGACCCTGCAAGAGCAGCGGCCGAGGATTGGGGCTATAACCGCGACGACGACTCGGATGACGGTCGCGGTGAGACCATAGATCGCAAACGCTCAAACGATATCGAATCCCTACGCCTAGAGCTCCACAAGAGGGAGAGCCAGCGGAGCGGTGGACGTCGCAGAGCAGGTGAAACCTTACCTTCGCAGCCCATCAGCGAGAACACGCCCAGCTTCCATATTACCGAACACCCGGGCGCCTTTGATGAAGAGGCGCAGCTCGGAGGACCGAATCCGTATAGTCCTACCCAGTCAGGCAATTCGCTATATCCTCAATCCACGAACCGTACCAACCAGTCAGGTTCAAGCAGCGGTCAGAGGGCTCGAGCACCAAGCAACCCCCAGTACCAGCGCTAGAACCGCGGATCCTCTGTTCCTTGACGAATTTCTTTTCTTCTTTTCTCCTCTTTCATGTCTAGCATGCATAGACAGATTACGGATTTATTTATCTGGGAAGGCGTCGAAAGGGTTTTACGCATTAGAGTAGTAGAGTAAGCAGCTAACCTGCTCAGGTTTACGCAGTGGTCAGAAGCGCTCTGCCACCGTCACGAGTATATATGCTGGCATGAGATAGACTAAGAGTCTGCCGAATGGCTTATAGATGGAGAAACCCGTTAAAGCCCCAAGAGGCCGTTAGAATTACGGCAGTGCCAGAACGAAAAATTCAATTATATCACACATTGACCAACTCGTATCCTTGTATTTTGACTAATACGCGACGTGACTGAACACTCACAAGCAGCTCACGATGAGCACAGGTGAGCTAGTTAGTTACCATCCTGTAACATTGCCTTACATTTAAGTCGTAAAGACATACTCACAAACTGTAGCATAACCCATCTTTAACCTCGTCATTCGGGTTTCGTTCATCACCGCAGAGCCCAAGTCTGCTTCTTATTCTCGTCCCACGTAACCTTGAGCGACAACCCGCGCACATGGTCCTCGGGAATCGAAAACGTGATCTCGCCCTTGACCTCGTCTCCCTTCTTCCGCTCCTTCTCCCCCTTGCACAGCAGCAGCCCCTGCTTCCAGTGCGTCTCCTTGCCGTACGGCCCCGTCGTGAACGCCACGCGGTTCTGCGGGTCCGCGCGCGCCCACGCGTCCGCCGTCGCGGCGAGATCCACGCCGTGGCGGTTGTCGTCCCGCGTCGGCGCGAAGAACATGTCGAACCAGACCAGGAACCCGTCGACGGCGTCGACGTCGCGGGCCAGCGTGCTCGCGAAGGGCGCCGTGAAGGAGAGGTCCGGCGTGGTCACAGTGTACAGGTCTAGTAGTTTAAAGGGGGCCGGGGGGCCGACGATGGTGTTGCTGCCGCTCTTGTCGTTGTCGTCGTTCTTATCAGCAGTAGCAGTAGCAGTAGGAGTAGTAGTAGTAGTAGTAGCAGTGCCGGGGGAGAAGGGAGGTAGAGAAGCCGCCCACTGCAGCACGCGCGCGTCGTCGTAGATGCCGGACTGCATGGCGCGCATGTCGAAGCCGTACACGTCGCGCCAGAAGCGCACGTTGTCGTCGACGTACTCGGGGTCCGCGACGGGCGCCACCCACAGGCCGGCGTGCGACGGCACCAGGAGCCCCCCCGGGGCCAGGTACCGGTCCCGCGCGTACAGGACCGACGGCAGCATGGCCTCGAAGAGCAGGCAGTACCCCATCCACTCGCTGACGATGACGTCGACCTGCTCGACGCCGCCCGGCAGGGCGACTTCTTCGATCTTGCCGTGCACGCAGGTGATGGTCTGCGAGAGCCCGTTGTGGAAGATGTTCTCCTGCGCTTTGGTGATGATGGCGCTGGCGTCGACCGCGATGACCTTGGCGGCGCCGGCGCGCGCGCAGAACATGCTGAGGATGCCTGGGGGGGGGTGGTTTTTGGTTAGTCGAGGGGGGGCAAGAGGGAGGAGGGAGAGAATGGGGAGGGAGAGAATGGGGAGGGAGAGAATGGGGAGGGAGAGAATGGGGAGGGAGAGAATGGGGAGGGAGAGAATGGGGAGGGAGAGGAAGACTGACCGGTGCCACATCCTATGTCCAGTACGGTCTTGCCCGCGAAGAGGTGCTTGTTGTTGTAGATGAAGTCCCGGTATGCGTCGGTGCGTACGGTGTCCTTGAGCATAGTCTCGTGGATATCTTCAGATTTTAGATATTAGTAAACGGGAAATGACACCATTAATGGGGATGACACTTACCATTCCCAGCATAAGACTCCCAGTAATACTTCGAATCATCCTCCTTCTTTTCGACCTCCTTACCCTTCTTGCCCTTGGCCTCGGCCTCGGCCTGCTCGACGTCGCCCCAGCGCTCGTCCAGCGTCTGCTGCACGGCGACGCGGTAGCTGTCGAACTGCGCCCTGACGCGCGCGAGCTCTTCCTGGAGCTCCGTGTTGCGCTTCAGCAGGTCGTCGACCGCCACCGCGTCATTACCGGTAGTCTTTTCCGTCCCTGCCGGCTGCAGCTCCGGCAGGTCGAACAGACCCAGGATGACGGCGTCGTCGTCGAGGACCGGCTTCAGGTACTGCTCCTGGTCGATGTCGGACCACGCGATGTCCTCCGTGACGGGGAGGCCCTCGTGCACGCGTTGGCGGACTACGATCCATGTCAGTAGATGGCAAATTTAGGAGCGAGATATGTATCAAGTTTATTCGTCTCATATGAACAAGACGGGAGAGAAACAAAAAAAAAAAAAAATCAAAAGTCGGGAATAAACTTACTGAAGTTCACGAGCTTTACGCAGCCGTGAAAGTCCAGCTGCAGCTTCTGTCGGATTCCTAGAAAATCGAAGTTGTGCTTCTCTCTGCAGTGCGCAAGCATCGACATGACGTCGGGAAAGACCCGGTCGTCGAGTAGTGAGATGACCTCTTGCGTCTCTTCCTCGTCGTCTTCCCCGGCGTCACTCCAGCCTTCTTCTTCTCCTCGCGAGTCTGAATCCTCCGAGTCGCTTACGGGAACGGGAGGGTTGTCGCCCCTTCTCAGTCTTGAAGTCATGTTTGGTAGGTTTTGGATGCGTCTGAGTAATGCTCAAGACTGGTCGATGAGAGGCGATGAGAGGGGAGGGGTGTAAAAGATTATATAGAATGATATTTGACCAGATTCCGAAGAAAAAGAAATACGACAAATCCCAGACCAAGGGTTTGTCTTACGTATAGATACCTACCTGAGCTATTATCCACGATTGCCCGGGTTTGATGTATCACCTTCGTTTGAACAGTTGCTTGTCATTTGCTATAGCGGATGGCCTTTTAATATCACGAATCCCTTAAGAATTTGTTATAATTGTGGAAAATAACCGTGTTTGCGGTATGGTGGCTCGGCTACGTGCATATCTACCCTAGTATGCACACTATCTGCATACAAGCGCCCCTTAACGTTTCCATGGTCCATGGTAAAAATATACTGATACTGAACCTTCAGGACTGCTCCAAAAAGGGGTACTGCAAGTCCTGGTGGTCAACTATGGTTATCCTATTTGCACTTCAAGATAAGAGTCTGTCTCGGCAAAGAACATCTAGTCGACGTCGTCGTCGTCTTCGTCTTCATCATCATCATCATCCTCATCATCATCGTCATTGTCTTCGCCATCTGACACAGTTTCGCCTAGCTCATTAAGTCGTTTCTGCAAGCCCTTTGATCAGTACAAGGGAATATAGAGTCATGTTTGACCGAGGGCCGACGTACCTTATACTTCTCAACCTTCTCTTCTAGGTCACCGAAGACCATTAGAAGGTCGTCAAGTTCAGACTGAGTAGCTGATTTCTGCTCTTCCTTTTCTTCCAATTGCGCGCGAGACTATTTCTCATGTTAGTCTTACATGAAGTATCAGAGTGACGTGTAATATACCTCTTCCAATTCGTCATCCTTTTGCGACAAGTGTTTTTCGAGTTTCGAGCAACGCTCATTGACTGCTTTAAACTTCGACTGCTCAGCAGACAGCTTAGAAGTAAATTCCTCCTGTGCCGCATGTAATTCCTCTGATTTGGCTTTGTTGGCCTGAAACACTATCAATACGCCTGAACGGAGTAAGTGCACCAGGGGCTGGACCTACTTTCATGAGATCAACCTCGAGACGACTGATAGTAGCACGAAGATCCGCCTTTTCTGCTTCCGATCGTCGTTGAACACGCATCACTTCGGCTTCGTTAGTTTTACGGACATATTCTAACTGCCTTTGCAATTCGGCTTCTTTTGCGCCATGTTCATCATGGATGGCCTTTGCAGCACTCTTCGATTCTTCTCGGACGGCCTCAAGCTGTTTCCGGTGGGCTTCATCTTTTGATCGTTGTTGCACCGCAATTTTGCTATCCGGATTAGTAAGGAATACCTTGGGTGGAAGAAATACTTACTTGACCTCTTCCTCATGATTCCGCTGAATGGCTTCATTAACACTCTTTATCCGTGCCAAGTCCGCAGCGGAGGCTTCTTTGGTCCGACGGTGGTCTGCTTGTTCTTGACCAAGCTTTCCTTCGAGCGAGGCCATGTCAACGAGCGCCGCTTGTAACGCTCGTTCTTTCTCGTCTATCTGGGAGCGTAGCGAGTCGACCAATTCGCGTGATATACCTTTTTGCACCCCATTGGTTACCACGGATATTTCCAACCCTGGCTCTCGGTCAATGGCCCTAACAATGCGACTATAATTGTCCTTGAAGAAATCCACGAAGATGGCATCAAAGTAAACATCTGGCTGGCTACCAGTGCCACCAGACTTTTGCGGAATAACTTCAAAGTCTCGCATAAAAGGGTGGCTCCGCAACTTGGTCAGGCTATCAATGTATTTGTCTCGACCCATTCGAGACGTGAGAACAGAGTGTAGAGTAGACCGAGGAATTGGTGAGTCTTTGGTAGAGAACTCGTAAACAACACCGAGGATCATCGCACATAAGCCTTGAACAAGAGGGCTACTCGAGTTATGCCGTACAACTTCTTGCGCGAGAGCTTGGATATTGCTACCTTCTCCCAAGAAGTCGTTGACACCGTCGAGATCCTCGAAAAGCCATCCTATCAGCAGCATCAAATAGCCCACGGATACCCGATCGTCGTCTGCCCTAGCCAGCCCACTAACAAGATGAGCGGTGATTGTCTGGATACTCGTCACCACTTCTTCGCCGCTCTCCGCATCACCCTCTGTCACGGACATGGCGAGCGCTTTTGCTTCTGCGCTGTCAAACACGAGGTGGAAGGTAATAACAGCCGCAAACCAATGCCGATAGGGGTCCACTGGGACTGAATCGCTGGATGGTCGAAGCAAGGTAGTGAGCACATTTGCGGTTTCGTCGACACCAGACGCATGTCCGTCGATTGCGCGCCGTAGAAAATGCAAGCGCACTTCGGGGTGGTTATAAAAATACGCCTTGATACACTGGCAAGCAGCCAGCCGTAGGTCAAATGCTTGAGTTGAGGGCACACTTAGTGCCAGATCTAGAAGCCCGTCGATTACATAGACGGCAGGGGCACCGTTGGCCTTCCCGTTCTGTCCATTGGTTGGAGGGGCTGTCTCTAATACCGAAGGAACTTGCAATTGGGCAAATGTCTCTTGTAGCTTTGAATTACCCTTGATGATGTCCGCGCAAGTCGCCAGAGCCTACGTTGTATGTGTAAATAAGTCTTCGGTATCGAAAAAAGGGGAAGGGCCCGAACCTCTGCTCTGATCGATATCTCTGCATCGTGACTAAAAGCGAGCTGTAGGGCATGGTAGAGGACACCGTGCTGCCAGAAGGCTGCTTGATTCTGCGAAGTGCCGACGGCGCCTGACACAAGAAAGAGCCGAATGACGGCAATTAAAGCGTATATATTCCTGTTGCCTTGCTCCTGAGCCCAATGGGCAATCTCATCTTCGCCTTTCCCACTGTGATATGTACTTTTCAACAGCTTCGCTAGCTGCGGAATGTAGCCCTCTTCGCGAAATAGAGACTGATTCGACGGGTTCAGTCGCAGAAGATTCGCGAGAAGTATTAGACAATCCTCCACTACTCTATCGCCCTCGGTTAACCCCCCTTCCGCTGCTATTATTGCGAATACACGCCCAAATACTTCAGAGAAAGCTACAAGCTTCTGTATATCTGGAGACGAGGGTGTCAGGTATGTGAGGAGGGTTAACGCTTCGTTACGAACAGCGTCTCTTCGATCGTCGAGGACGGCAACTAGCCTAGAAATACCAAGAGGAGCAGTAAAGACACATATCTCGGTTCTTTCGGTACGGGCGGACAGGATCGCGAGGAGCAGCTGCAGAGAATATAGACGGGAGTAGAAGTCGGCGGTTTCAAGAAAATCTAGGAGCAAAGTGATGTTCTCTTGTCGCTGAGTAAACTCGTCGGCTAGCCAGAGAGCGATTTCTTCGGAAGCTTCAGGACTGTCCTGGTTGGGGCTGAAAAGCATCAGCAAGGTCTCGAGGACCACCTTGACAGTGTCGACATCCTCGCCGTCCTTAGACAAGCTCCCTATGAGGCTCCTCAACGCACCCGAGGCAACTGAAGCAGGATATTCTTTGGCGAAGCTTCGAAGGCCGAGAATAGCGGCACGACGATCTTCGAGGAGAGTGGCCGAGCTGAGACGGCCGCTAAGGATGGTTATGGTCTCGCTGACGGACTGCTTTGCCGGAGCAGAGGTGATGTTGGAGAACATTGTTCGTGCTGCTGCGCATCAGGTCCATTGGTAGAAGGGTTACCGACTTATATGCATTGTACTATCGAGGGTGGGAAAGTTGGGTCGTACGTCGTATATTTGTGCCTTATGAGGAGCAAGAGCGCTGTCGGTTGGCGAATACGTTGACCTTGTCAGAACCCGCTTGAAACGTAGCGAATGGAATTATTTTGGCAGTCTGGCCAGGTAGCTATTCCGTAAAGACTCCGGCTTTGGAGGATTATAGCTTATTTGTGCATATTACCAATTCTCCATGTAGCTTGGGGATTTATGGCTTTACTGGAAGCTTGGCATACCTGTATACATCGCTGAATAGTGGGGACGCTACCTAAGGTAAGCCTCCTGGAGCTGGGCCAAAGCTACCTAGGTACCTAGGTACACAATGATTGGCCCGGACCCACACCACCGGCCTCTGCGAACTCAACTGCGACCAGGGTTCGTCAAGACTCGCGACTTGAACTTTTTGCGCAAAACTTTCTTCATTCAGCTTTCTTAAACCTTCTTTGTCATCGCATATAAGCTGCCATTAATGCGCCTGCTGGGGGGATCAAACGGGGGTGTTTTTCCGAGTTCTAGATAACCCACCGAATTCCTTTTCTTCTCCCATTACCAACACTTGCGATAGTCGAAATCGGTACTTAGTAGCCGAGCTGTACGAATCGAAGAATTCGTAAAGTACGAACTTTACCTACCTTTAGACACCGACTGTCTAAAGCTTGCGCGACTTCTAAATAGTGATTACTTCGCGATTCTCCTTTCCGACCAACTCTCAACACGAACAAATTGCCTACCTAGGACTTGATACAATCCATGCGCCTCTCTCCAGTCCGACCTATCTTCTCCGTACTCCCCTTTATCTTTCTACCCCATCCGTTTTCGACTTACGGTCCTAGTTACTTTAGGTAGCTTCCATTCAGGATTAATATATCACTACTCCTGTTCCACCGATATATTCATCATTAAGAATTCAATACTCTCAACACCGCCAACATGGGTATTCCCGCTGCCTTCAGATGGCTTTCCAACAAGTACCCCAAGATTATATCGCCCGTCATAGAGGACCAGCCGGTTGAGATGGACAATGGGATTGTTATTCCTGTCGACACTACACAGCCCAACCCGAATGGGGAGGAGTTCGATAATCTCTACCTTGATATGAATGGTATTGTGCATCCATGCTCTCACCCGGAGGATAGGCCTGCTCCCAAAGATGAGGAAGAGATGATGTTGGAGATCTTCAAGTATACGGACCGCGTAGTCAACATGGTTCGCCCAAGAAAGCTCCTTATGATTGCGATTGGTAAGTTTTTCGACTATCCACTACCACTACTCATTATGACATACGCTAACCTGCTCGCAGATGGTGTTGCGCCTCGTGCCAAGATGAACCAGCAGCGATCCCGCCGATTCCGTTCAGCCCAAGAAGCCAAAGAGAAGCAGGCCGATAAGGAAGAGCTATATAAAATGCTTAAGCAGCAGAACGGCGGCGAATTACCACCGGCGACGCTCGAAGAAGTGACTAAGAAAGCCTTCGATTCTAACGCCATCACACCCGGCACACCATTCATGGATATATTAGCATTGAGTCTCAGATATTGGTGCGCTTATAAGCTTAACACCGACGCCGGTTGGGCGAAGATGAAAGTCATCATATCCGATGCTACAGTGCCTGGAGAGGGTGAACATAAGATTATGAACTTCGTTCGCTCTCAGAGAGCATCGCCCGATCATGATCCCAATACGAGACACGTTATCTATGGATTAGATGCTGACTTGATCATGCTTGGACTTGCCACCCATGAACCCCATTTCCGTGTGCTCCGAGAAGATGTCTTTTTCCAGCAGGGTAAGGCAAGAACTTGCAGACTCTGTGGCCAGCAGGGCCATGAAGCGCGGGATTGCCGTGGCAAGGCCAAAGAGAAAGACGGCGAGTTCGACGAAAAGGACAGCGCTGTCCCGTTGAAGCCGTTTATCTGGCTACATGTTTCTGTGCTGCGAGAGTATCTTGCAGTCGAGCTTGATGTGCCTGGATTGCCGTTCCGCTTTGATTTAGAACGTGCCATTGACGACTGGGTATTCATGTGCTCTTTTGTTGGTAATGATTTTCTTCCTCACCTCCCTGCCCTTGAGATTCGCGAGAATGGTATTGATACATTGACCGCCATCTGGAGAGATAACCTACCACACATGGGTGGCTTTGTCACCAAAGATGGCCACGTCAATCTTGAGAGAGCTCAGTACATTCTAAGTGGCCTAGCGAAGCAAGAGGATGCCATCTTTAGAAAGCGAAAGGAAATTGAAGATCGAAGGGAGGCTAGCTTCAAGAGGCGGAAGATGCAGCAGGGTCAAAGAGAACCATTTTCGCGTACTGGACAAAATGGCGACCAAAACGGTGCTGATAATGGTCTCCCTGGTGGCCTCCCTAAGGCTCTCACACATGACATGATTGTCAATAGAGGCTCGGGCACTGCAACGAATGAAGCAAACAAGAGCGCCGCTGCAGTGCTTAAGAGTCGGATGCAAGGGCTTCAATCGGGAGCGGCTGATGGTGCTGAAAAGAGCAGCGCGGAAGCACAAGAACCAGCTTCGGCTCTTGGTAAACGTAAAGCATCCATGATAGAGGAGGATAACGCAAGCACTCCCGCCAGTACTTCGACCGCAGACGAGGAACCGGGAGATTCTGTTCGCTTATGGGAAGATGGCTATGCCGACAGGTATTACGAGCAGAAATTCCACGTCGACCCGAAAGATGTCGAGTTCAGACGCAAGGTTGCTCGCGCCTACGTCGAAGGGCTTGCCTGGGTTTTGAGATACTACTTCCAGGGATGTCCGTCGTGGGAATGGTTTTACCCGTATCACTATGCGCCATTTGCGCAAGATTTTGTGGACATTGGCGATCTAGAAGTTGGTTTCGAAAAGGGCAGAATTGCGAAGCCCTTCGAGCAGCTCATGAGTGTCCAGCCAGCTGCGTCCCGCAACGTCCTTCCAAATGTCTTCCACAACCTCATGACGGACTCCGACAGCCCAATTATCGATTTCTATCCCGAAGACTTCGAGATCGATCTGAATGGGAAGAAGATGGCCTGGCAAGGTGTGGCGCTTCTTCCATTTATCGAGATGCCACGATTACTCGCTGCTGTAGAGCAGAAGTACCCTCTTCTCAGTGCTGAAGATACCGCGCGCAATAGCGTCGGTAGGGATGTGCTCATCTTATCAGAAGCAAACCAGGATTTGTACGACGACATAATAACACATTTCTATTCCAAGAAGCAAGGGGAGCCTAAATACCAACTCGATCCGCGCTTGAGCCAAGGTCTATCTGGAAAGATCGAGAAGATCCCCGATTACCTACCAGGCGGTGCCTTGGAATACCCGTTGGAGAGAAAACCTTTCCCCGACTTGGATGACGATCGGTCATTGATGTAAGTGTCTAAAATTATCTTTATATCATAATGTTGGTGTTCTAATTTAAGCATAGGGTTTACTATGAGATACCAGCGAGTGGGCACGATCATAAATCAATGCTTCTTCGAGGAGCTAAGATGCCGACCCCCGCTCTTAACAACAGTGATAAGGAGGAACTTAGGGGGAAGATGCGAAATTCAGGCCGAAGTTACGGTGGAGCTCCCCTTGGACGTGGGGGCCACGACGGAAATAGGAGAGGCAGGATGAATTATGGACCTGATTCTCGCCGTGACCGACCGTCGCCGTATCAGAACGCCGGCTACAATAATTCGTATCCTGTCCCCCCTCCGGGCTGGGTACCGCCACCCCCTGGGTTTCCCGGCTTCGGCAACGGATTGCCACCCCCACCTCCACCAGCCTACATGGGCGGTCGTGATAACTACGGGAATGGGTATGACGGCCAGTATGGTGGAAACCGGAGTAGCCATCATGGAGGGAACTACGGAGGGCACCAAGGAGGAAACCAAGGGTACCGAGGAGGGAACCAAGGATACCAAGGAGGGAATCAAGGGTACCACGGAGGAGGCGGAGGAGGCTATGCGCCACCACAAAACCATTATGGTGGCCAACATAATCAGTCATATGGGCGTGACGGCCGTGATCATCGACCGTATGACAATCGTGGCGGTTATCGAGGCAATCAGTCTCGCGGCCGTGGCTACAACAGATAAGGCGGGAGAAGGCCTAGCAGTGGAATAAGTAGCTCGTTGAGTATTAACCATGCTTGAACTTGTTCCCAATTCAATTCAGCAAATTAAATGTACTAATTGAGCGATTCAGTTTGCTAGGCCACTACTTGAGTTCCTTTTTTTTTCTTAATACCAGATGTATAACACAATCTTTATTTCCAAAAAACCAGCCACCGCTAGTGATAGATAACATGCACGACATTTCTATAATACCTAATGCTATAGATATATGAATCGATAATTCAGAAGGGCCGGGCCGTAGCGGGTTTTCCCACGTGGATGCTTAGACAAGTGATGGATCAGAAACTCCCACACGCAAGAAATATCTCAACATGTAAAAACGATGATAAGAATATCGACCAATTTGGCAAGGAACCTGACGACGTTGAGACTCGTACAGGGGTCTTTTAGTGGTTCTCGGAGACAGAAGTCGGGATTAATGTTGAACGATGGCTACAATGGGCGGTCTGAGAGGGATTACCCCGCTATAACACACCACTATTGTGGCCATTTCCCGGCTTGGGCACCGTGTAGGTCCCTAGAGAGCCAGGGCTAGGCCGTATGGGTGCTAGGGGTGCTAGGTGTGCATTAGGTCTACCACGTTTCAGAAGATTTTCCTCTGACTTTTCTTTCTTGATGGTGTCCTTCCCCGCAACGGCGCCGATATGCCTGTCAGGGCCCCTTCGGTTTCTTGGCCAATTGACCTCCCAGACCTCTCAGACCTCTCAGACCTCCATGCACCATGCTAAGACGTTATCCTAGCTCGCCGGGTTGGCAGTTGGTTACTCATTCGCTTCATTTCACCTTGTCTGCTTGTCTGTACCTTGACCTTGTGCCTGCCGGTACCTGGACCTGGACCTGGACCTGGACCTGGACCTTGTGGCCGCTTGCGTATTGTACATACATCGTGCTACCGTAGCTTCATGTTCTCCAACGCTAGCATCAATGGCCCTTTCTTTTTCTCGAATTACATAGTACATACCAACACCTATCTACGAAATAAACCAAGAGATATTGCCAATTAATTTTCAATTGTCTGTTATCATTGGACATATAGAGCGTGCCAATATCGTGAGCCTATCGAATTTCGATCCGGCTCCAATAGCAGATCTTAAGAAAACATATTCTGCCGTCTACTAAGCTATTAAGCCCCCGAAGGATCGAGAAGAGCGCACTCGCACAAAAAAAAAGGGAATTGTAGCCCTTGTATAGCATACCTTTCTCCTTCTCTTCTTTATACTCTTGACCTACACGCATCTCTGCGCACGGGGAACATCGGAGTTCGCGTAGCGTGCCATTCTAGGACAAGAGTAGGACGACGTGGTCTACTGCCGAATTTTGAGACACCCATTTGTGTTCCTGTGTTTCGCAACGAGCTACAACGCACCCGACGACGTCTACCCGGCCGCCCAGCTGTGCTCCATGACGACGTCACAATGTTGAGAAGACCCTCAAGCGCGATCCGATGGTATACGAGCACAAGATGAACGGCGATGCGGGCCTCGTTGGCTGCTTAGTGGAAAGGCTCACTACCAGGGTAAATAGATCTCTTTCCACCTTTCCACGTAGCCTCGTAGAGTAAACTGCTTGGGAGTGGTGTTGCTAACGTACGCCCTTGCGCGCAGCTCCCGCATCGTACGGGCACTCCGGGCCAAGATCTCCGACACGATGATGTTGCTGTCATCACGCGCGCCACCCTCGTGAAAGTTAGTGCCAGCTCCATAGGAGCCGTCCTCGAATCCCTGGTATCGCTCCTCGAAGAGCTCGGTCGGCCGTATAAGACATTCGCAAGTCACCCACCTCACATTCTCCTGACCGAAGTCTACATCCTATCGCTGGCTGCCGATTGCTGCTCCGCCCATTGGCAAGCACTGCGTAACGCCAATTCCAATTCCAATGGCGGACCTGGCAAATCGGGCACCAGGCCCAAAGCCCCCGCGCCGCTAGATAACGAGCTCGTGAACCGAATATTCGATCTTCTCAAATTCCTAATCCAGCCACTGCCGGACGGTTATGTTCTACCTGCCAAGACGATATTGGACGAGAGGTCGGCAGGAGAAATATTCGATACACGTTTTGGAGATTCGGTGCCGAGAGCCGTTTCGAGAAGCGGTTCCGATGACTCGAGAGATACTAGAGCCGTTGGAAACGATGATGTGGAAGACGTTGAGCCGTGTATCAAGATTCTCGTGGAGTTTGTGACCGCCTCGAGCTGGTCAGCTACGTTCGAGTATGTGAGGAATGTCATCTACGGTATCCGAGCTGTGGCTCCAGCTCAGGCGGTCCCGACACTGGGGATGGCCGAGGAGGAGAAGACGGCTCTGGTGATACTTCGCTTCATCTCGTACATGTGGGTTGATGGCCAAAAGCTCGGACTCATCATCCAAGAATTGTGCTCTAGTTTCCTCCACTTTCGGAGGGCGTACCAGAATACGGTTGCTATCATTACGCCACTTTTAATCACTCGATGGATCGAGCGTTACCCTGACGAGTTTGTCGAGTTACATAACCAGCATAGGAAGCTGGATGGTGGACCCGATACTCTCTTTGACATGACGCAGACTTTAACTGATAGTGGGAAGAGACGGTCGACGCTGTACCCCTTTCAGATCTCTCTGCTCATGCTGGTTCCTGACGTTTTCGAAGTAGCAAGCAACCTACGAGAGGCCAAGACTGGCGGTATGACTAAGAAGGTCGCGTTTCTCGAGAGTCTGAGAAAGGCACTCCGAAATAAGAACGACGCGGCTGGTTACTGTCTGATCAGCCTTCTCCGTGCGGCCCGCCATTTCGACAATGACGGAGATGCTGCTATTGTAAGCTACGCTATGGACGTTCAAGATGAAGTCCGAGATGCTGTCTTTCGTCGGTACTCGCCCAACGGGGACGGAACCCTGTTCGATCAAGACTTAACCACCGCAGCTTTCATTAGCCTTACGCACTTGAATTTCGAAGGTTCTGTAGAATCGCTAACACAATCGTGCCTCAACTCTTCAGCGCCCCATCCCTTCAGGATTGCAATCATTCAAGCATGCTCATACTTCGCGCGGCAGCCCAATGCCGAGGACTATCGCCGTCTGTTCGCTGAGATCGCGGGTTATATACAAGGCCGATTAAAGGTTAGAACCTCTTTTAACTTTGATCCAGGTAGACGAGTAATGCTGACCTCCGCCAGGCAATGTCCGCGATTTCGGCGGATATGTACATAGGAGATCGCCACTCCCAGCGTAAAGCATCTGAGACGAGTTTATCCACGACTTCGGTAATATGCAATATCCTAAATTTCCTAGACGCCTCGCCGAAAACTTTATTCGAAGCAGCCCCATCAAAGAGCCCGGACGCGGAGCGGTTTTACGAGGAGATTTTTGAAGCCTTCGTATCTTGCCTCGTAACGGCGAACGACACCGTCAGATCTCTTGCGAGCGGTCTGGCTAGAAAATTACTCGCCCCTAATGGCGTCCTCTCCGCCTTGCGAAAGTCAAAGCGTCTCGACTCACATAGCTTCGGGGTTAAATTTTGGAGACTCACGTAGGCGCGAAGTGTCCCGGTTAAAAAGGAATGCGGATGAACTAACAATGGGCTTATAGGTCACTAGTTCTTATGGAGATGTGCGAGAAGCACGGGCAACAAGACGACGACTCGCTATTAAAATCCATCCACGGGTATCTTGAATCACGGTTGCTTCTATTGAGTTCGATACAGGTCAGATACTAGACCCAATATTTTTTGTTTGAATAGCTCGAGCTCGAGCTAACGCGCTTACAGGAGTTGTCAGTGGTATCTGAGGACATCCCGGAACGCATAGCCACTTCGACAAGACTTGAGACCCTGTTTCTCACATCGCTCTGTTCCGCAGACATTGACACATGCCAACTAGTGACCTCTTGCATCGGACTTTTCAACGAGGAGTGTCGCATTCTAGATTCGACTGTAGGCGCGGGCAAGACGGCAAATCTGTTACTAAGGAATGGAGAAATCTTTGGCGAAATTGCTTCTCCTGACTTCAGATTCACTGGGATGATGGCCTTCCAGAAACGCATCCGTGCGCTCTTGAGGAGTATGCAATATCCGAGCGTAGGCATTCTAGATGCTTGGGAGAAGGCCTTTGAGAAGTGGCTTCATCTATCCAAAGATGTATCTACGGCGCCAGCCAATAGCATTGACGAAAGGAGCTTCTCCGAGTGGAGGAACCTGTCCGGTTTCCTCGCATCGCTCGGTGGCATTTGCACCGCCGAGCAAGCTTACATCCTCGAGGAACCTGCAGCTGGTGGTTTGAAGTGGATTGATCGACTCTCATGCGAAAATCACGAGGAGCCCCTTCTCAATAGGTATCTCCAACTCAGCACTCAACTTCTGGCATGTACCAACGTGCGAGTAAGAGAAACTACGCGTGAAGTGCTGTCTGCCGATATATCACCCACTTTATACCAGCCCTTGTTCAGGGCGCTTGAGTCGGAACTCGAAGTACTATTCACAGGAGCCCTCGAAACATCTACTAACAAAGGACAAGATGTCGAGATCATTTTCGCCGAGCAGGCTGCATCTTTGCTCAAATCCCTGGTAGAGCGATTACAAACCCCCTCCGAATTAGGTGCTGCGTCTTCGGTCGGTTTCAGTTCTTTGGGACTAAGCTTTGCGAAGTTCTTGGACGGCGTAGCTGATAACATAGCTAGCCTACGAGTAAAGATCAAGATCTGCCAGCTGTGCGAATCTGTTAACAAGAAAAAGGAGCACTTGAATCTCCGAGATGATGTTAGAAAGCGGAATCAGCTCTTGGAATTCATATTCAGTTGGATTGCCAGACCCCGAACGCCACCTTCGGAGGCCAACTATACCCAGCACCGTCAAGATGATACCACACGAGTTCAGAGAGATCTCGATAAAGCTTGCCTTCGCTGCCTTGCCGAACTAACATACAGATTGCCGCTTCAGCCTGGGGATGGTCAGAATGATGCCGGAACGAGCGAGATAAAATCGCAAATGTTCCGTACATATTTCAATCGCTTCCTCTCATTACTTAACTATGAACCATCGGACACTATCAGAGGGGACGCAATGCCACCTTCGTCAAATCGAGACGAGGCTGGATCGACGTCCGACCTTGCTATTACCATCCTCTCGAACCTCTTGAGCGCGAACATCGATGTGGGCCTGAAATATTCTCTTAGCATCGGCTACAATGAGAACATTGAGATACGTACTGCTTTTGTCAAGGTCCTTTATAACATCCTCGTTCAAGGAACCGAGTTCAGCAATCTATCAGACAAGGCAGTGAATGAGAAATATGATGAGCTTCTTGAGGTAATGATGACCCAACCCCTGATATTAGACCTTTTCGCTAACTTGAAATCTTGTTAGCTTCTTACCCACGACATGAACCTTGCAGTTGCTATTAGCACGGTCTGTCCGAGTGGCGAGGTCGAGGAGCTCACTATCTCAATGCTAAACATATTCGAGTCTCGGGGGCGCACCTTCGAGCTTATGGAAGCATTAATCAAGCAGGAGATTGAAGAAACGGGTGAGTGAAATGACGTTAGGTTGATCCTGTAGATGGCTAATTATGTTCTCAGAGAACGAGTCCGAGATTCTCCGTCGTAATTGCGTCGCGACTAAGATGCTTTCCATCTATGCTAAGTGGAAAGGGGCGGGCTACCTCAAGGCCACGCTTCAGAAAGTCGTCGAGAGGCTGATGTTGACTTCGAAAGACCTTGATCTAGAACTTGACCCAACAAGGATATCGTCTCAGGAAGAACTCCAGAAGAATGCTCTGCAGCTACGAATTGTTGCTAAAGTATTTATCGATGACATATGTGCATCTTCTACGAGCATTCCTCCTTCGTTCAGAAAGATCTGCAGCATGGTAGGTTTGATGCCTTGTCAAGAAGCTGATCGTTGCTAACATCACAATAGATATCCGCATCAGTTATGCCCAGATTTCAGGAGGCCAAATATACGGCCGTCGGGGCTTTCATATTTCTTAGGTTCTTCTGTCCTGCGATCGTTGCCCCAGAGGCAGAAAACCTAGTGGACGTGGCACCATCTAAAGAAATGCGGCGTGGTCTGCTGCTTATTGCTAAAGTCATCCAGAATCTGGCAAACAACGTTCTGTTCGGGGCAAAGGAGCCGTATATGTATCCCCTGAACGACTTTTTGACGCAGAATATCTACCGCGTCACCACCTTCCTGAGGGAAATCTCGGTTCCCCCAACCTCAATGGAGACGGCTCCAGCAGAGAGCGAGACTTTCGAGTTCGGCTCCTGTGTCGCATTACACAGATTCCTATATGAGCACTGGGACCATGTGCGACAGAGATTGATGTCGCAAGAGAGGAGAGAGCATGTTCGCTCCCCTAACGAACTAGCCCGTGGGCGATCGCCTCTGCTTGAGCCATTACGAGCTCTAATAGCCAATCTCGGGCCGCCACCCTTGGCGGTCACTTGGAACCGCCCTCAAATCTCGGCGAATTCGCCTCTTGCTTATTCTAGATTCCAGCATTTCATGTTTCGCAATGCTTTCCGGAGCACCGACTCCTTTATGACATCTCGGGCTATTTATGACGGTGGTGAGAGCAGGGTAAGTCCATCGTTTACCGACACCGCTTCTTCTTGGAACCGCGAAAGTCTGACAATCACCAGGACGGACTCTCAGTCATTTGTGTGATTCTTCGCCATATCGATCAAGATTCCATAGACTATGATACCCTTTTGTATTGCTTCTTAAAGGCGAGTCCCACTAATCTCATCATGCGTTTCAGTCTATTGTTTCTTAACATTGGTGTCGACCTGTTCTGACGTGTATATAGATTGCGAGTCGCTTGTGGCATAAACCTTTTGGTTTGCTCATTGATGCGACGTGTTATGATGGACAAAACGACCCTCCGGATGAGCTGTTTAAGAAACTGGAACTACTCAGCCCGAGCGAATTATCTCGGCAATTGTCCCGGATCTACGTATATAATATGAACAGCACTTTCAGGTATGATCCCGCAGGGACATCGCACATTCTGCCACTAACGAGACAAGGAAATGTTTCCGTCGTGTACTTCGCGTCGCTACCAAGAGTGACACAAGCATCTTGAACCCAGCCAATGTGGAATACCAACTGCTCGGTAGTCGCCAAGACCTTCAGGCGCATTTCCATCTAAGCCAGGTCCATCTTCCGAAAGAAACGATTAGCATAGCTACCGATGCTCGCTATACTTACCAACCTGTCACCCGGCTCTCAAAGACTAAGGGGAAGATTGAGGTCACGGTTGGCGTCGGCAGTTCCTTCGTTCAGGTGACCACCGTGAAGAAGCAGGAGGTTCATCCAAGTTTTCGTCTGAATGGAATCGTCAACGATATTTTCCACCTTAAGGACCTTGACGAGGCGCCAACTTCCATTCCCACCGAGGATGATTCTGCATTCGGTTTGCGTGCGGATAACGGCAAGATCGTGATGTACTTCCAGAGCACTAGAAAGGCCGACGTGCTAAAGGAAATTCGAAAGGCTAAGGCGATGCTCAGCAAAGATACCAGGACACTCAAGCCGTTTGAACGTCTTATACGACCTCAAGATGTCCCCGGAACATTGCTTAACTTGGCACTGACAAACCTCGCCTCCTCCGATGCCATGCTTCGAATCGCTTCGTACAACCTCCTTGGCGCTCTCTGTCGAGCCTTCAAATTCAAGGCAGCCTCGAAATTCATGCCCATAAGGGACGTATCCGTTCCCCTGGATCCTACGCAGTTCATAATCAGCATCAGCAAGACGCTTGCCCAAGAAGAACCTCAATTGACGTCGGACTTCTTGAACGAGTTCTTCGTCGGGTGGGAAAGCTTCTCCGACGAACAGAAGCCTTTGAGCCTAGCATATATGGCGCCATGGATTCCTAGCCTACGCACCTCACTGCTAGTAGACGAAACCGACAGCGAGAAGGCTAAAGAAAAGATCGCGTTGATCTTCCGAAAGCTGATAGATGTAACGGTAGTCGAACCATCATTGACCTTAACCTTGGAATATACTATTTGGCCGGCAATTTATAAGGATGAGGTGCTCCTGGACATCTTCGTCGACGAGATTATCAAGGCAGCGCTTACCGTGGGTCTATACGATGAGCATACTCAGTCTTTGACGTCGATAGTGACGGCCATTGGTACAGTAACCCTTCGAGGCAAGATAATATCTAGGCTCCGCAAGGCGTTGAACAGGTCATCGCTCCGGCCAACCAAATTCCTCCCTGAAAATGCCGTTTGGAATGAAATATGCATCCTACTCCAGTTCTGCCTCTCCCTCTCGTTCGACTGCGGCGTTCAGTCACAACTATATCTGCCCGAGATATTCCATATAGTCACGATGTTATCGAACACGGGCTCTTACGATGTTCGGGCACTGGTACACAAGCTGCTTATTAATTCCATTCACGCGGCTTGTACCTCGTTCAAATTGGAGGATGCGAAGCTGTCCAAACTTCGCAGCACACTTGAGATATTATCTGAACCGAGGAACGACAGTTTATCTGTCCCCTTGGTTCCAGCGCGGGAGGGAACTTCTATCTCGACGACACAAGAGGCTGGACCTGCTCTCTCGGTCATAGAGAACTTGGCTAGTCTGCTATTCGAGACATGTTCCACGGCAGCACCGTCGGTCGATATGGCGAACGCGTGGCGATCGAGATGGATGAGCTTGGTTGCCAGCACCGCCTTCCAGAACAACCCGGCAATTCAACCTCGAGCCTTTACGGTTATGGGATGCTTGGCTCGCGAGGAGGTTGACGACGATCTGCTCTATCAAGTCCTCGTGGCACTGCGCAACAGTGTTGGTCGATTCGGTGAGGATAACGGTAGCGACATGCTCGTCGCCATAGTCACATCCCTGTCTAAGATGATTTCCAAACTTACCTCAGCTTCACGTTATGGACCGCAGTTGTTTTGGCTGGCGATGTCGTTAATCCGGCTCGTACCAGCCAGTCTATTCAACTGTACCGCTCTCTTCCTAGAAGCTGTCATGACGAATATTGGCACGACGAGCGAGCTGAGGAGCAAGAAGATGGCCCAATATCTTCTGCAAGGCCGAGCGCAGCTGGAAGAGGCCACACTCCCCCTGGATGATGCGTACGGAATCCATTTCACGCCAGATAGCTTCCACTCGGCAGTCTGCGCCTGCGTCGCCAGAGGCCTGACAGATCCCAGCACCAGGGTTCCAGCACTCCGGGTCCTATCGACATTCCTCGAGATGACAACGGACAGCTCTGCAAACTCGTCGGCGAAGAATTTCTCGAGCGAATTCTACGCGTCGCCCTACCTAGCCCTTATCCAAGCTCGGGCAGTCACGCCGGAGGATCTCAAGGAATGTCTTTGGTCTGCCGGGATAAACCCGCTGAGTGTGGCGAATCTTGGACCGACTCGCAGCTTGGGTGATCTAGACGGCGTCAAGGACAAGGATCTCCTACTGAGCACCGCTATCGAGTTGGTAGACTTCCAGGTCTTGGACGAAGCGGTACAAACCCACACTCTGGTCTGGTTGAATGAGCTGGCGTCAGGAAGGCCAGCTGTAGTGCTTCACTTGTGAGTTCCTTTACCCAAACCATCTTAATTAACCCTTCCAGATGGGTTTGCTAATGTTAGCTACATTAGATGCCCCACCATCGCATCATTCTTGGACGAGATCCTACTGCACGGCCAGAGCTCGTCGACGCTAGGATCGGCACACGCTCTGCTCCAGACCTTGTCTTCCAACCCCAAGTTCACGAGCGCGCTGGAGAGCAGTGGCATGCTGAACGAGATACTAGAGGACATGGGTTTCGAGGGGCTGTGGCGCTCGAGTTCCTTCACGCACGTCCAGGAACCCGACAAGCAGTGTTCGATATTGACGGAGAAGTTGATCGAGGTGAGTGTTTTTTTTTTTTTTTTTTTTTACTGACTTGATACGTTGTGATATGTTATACTGACGCGGGGTGCAGTTGATTATTATCTGAGATGAAATGACGAGATGGAGATGGAGTCGAGAAGGGGGAATGAGGGATAGAACAGTGCAAGGAAAGAAAGAAGCGTGTTAGCGTTTAGCGAGTTGTTTCCACGAGGCATATCTGGTGAGATAGCTATCACTATCTTACTCGGCCGGTTCGAATGTAGTGGAGAGTTAGGTAGAAGTCGGATACGACTTATGTTATGTGGATTATGATAGTCAATGGAAAGAAACCTAGAAACCTTGGAAATGCCAAATCTCGCAAGACATGCCTGCTAACGTTATATAGCTCAGCACAATAGCAAAGCTACGATGCCTCCCTTTAGGTTAAGCCCTAGGTGCTATCATGTATTCCTTTTATTTGGCTTTGATAAATCAGGCCTTGAAAATATAAAATAAAATATCTACCCCCGACGCCATTTAATATCACGTGATTGCGCGACACGTCTATCAACGCGTCCCATCCCAACTTTCAACTTTCTCAGACCCTATTCCTATTCCGTAGGTAAGCTTCTAACAATATGCGACGCTCTACACGAATCTCGTCCAAGCAGTCAATTTCGACAGCGATCACAAATGGATCCACTAAAAAGGAATCGCATGTCTTTATGGGAAATGAAGACATCGTAAAAACCGCGCCCCGGAAGACTACAAGAGCTAAGAGGACTAGGACTGTCAAGCCTCCCGAGAGCGATAACGCGTCAAGTATCGATGACTCTGAGAAGCATGGAGAAGAATACGAATACGCAGAGGACCCAGACGACGCGATAGAAAAGCCGCGCGCCAAGAGGCTCAAAGTGGCAGCACGCACGGTTACCAAAACCAAAAAGGGGAACGCCAACGCGCAGTTACAGCTACAGCTACAGCTACAGCTACACGAACGCCTCTTCGGCGGTGGCAGACCTGATTCCGCACATACTACCGGTCCCATCCCCGCCGCGGCCCTTCCCGGTCGCGCCCACGGCCCAGGCTACCACCGGCCGCTGCTCCTAGACAGCAAGGAAGGACGCGAGTCCCTGCTGACATGGTTCGACCGCGTCAGCACGAAGCGGAACATGCCGTGGCGCAAGCCGTGGCTAGACCCGCGCGGCGGCGACGTGGACGACGATGACGACGACGACGACGACGAGGCGGAGGAGGAGCTGGAGCTGCGTACTCGTACTCGGCTGGAGCGCCGCGCGTACGAGGTCTGGATCAGCGAGATCATGCTGCAGCAGACGCGCGTCGCGGCCGTCGTCGACTACTGGAACCGGTGGATGGCGCGGTGGCCGACGATCCGGGACCTGGCGGGGGCGGCGCCCGAGGACGTGCTGGCGGCGTGGCGCGGGCTGGGGTATTATAGCCGGGCGACGCGGATACACGACGCGGCGAGGCGGGTGTGCGCGGACCCGGAGATGCGCGGGCTGCTGCCGAGCAAGGTGGAGGAGCTGGTGGCCAAGGTGCCGGGCGTGGGGAGGTACACGGCCGGCGCGGTCGCGGCGATTGTCTTCGGGAGGGCGGCGCCGATGGTGGATGGGAATGTGCTGCGGGTGCTGAGCCGGCAGCTGGGGCTGTTGGGGGATGTGAAGGCGGATAAGAGTACGGTTGATCTGCTGTGGGCTGCGGCGGATCGGCTGGTTAGAGTCGTTGCGCGGGATAGTCCCGACGGTGTGGTCGTCGGCGATCTGGAGAACGGAGAGGAACGCCCGAGCGATAGGCCGGGCAGATGGGGACAGGCGCTTATGGAACTCGGCAGTACGGTATGCACGCCCAAACCGAATTGTGCATCTTGTCCCATCAGCGCGAGCTGTCGCGCATACGACGAGGGCCTCCAACTCGCTGCTAGAAAGGGGCTGGCAGCTAAGCCCGCAGCAAGTCACGATTCTATCGTCGATATTGAGGATGCGTGCACCTTGTGCAAACCGTTCGGAGAATACGCAGACGTCGGCGACGACGACGACGATGACGATGACAACGACGACGACGGGCTCAACGATCAAGATTATACCGATGAGATATCTAAGCAGCAGAAATCCAAGTCACGGGTCCAAGCCTCTCTACAGTCGTTCGCATTCACTACGCAGAGCACAGCCAAATCTACCAAAAAGACTTCTACCGCTAAGACGTCGTCTCCAGCCCCTCTAAGCACAGCCGCCACGGAAGTAATCGCGAACCACGCGCGGAAGTTCCCCGTCAAAGTCATCAAGAGGGCTGTACGAGAAGAAGAAACGCTCGTCTGCGCCATCAGACGTCGCGCCGACGGCCGGTACCTGATCCGCCGACGACCCGATAAGGGGCTCCTGGCCGGCCTGTGGGAGCTCCCGAGCCATGCCCTAGAAGACCCGCAGAGCAGCACGGCGGAGACGAGGAGGGCTGACGCGGAACGGTTCGTCTCGAGCTTATTGGTAAGTGGTGGGAAAACGCGGCCGAGCGCGGTCGGATACGTGAGAGACGTGGGATCCGTGCCGTGGCTGTTCTCGCATCTGAAGTTGACGATGCACGTACATCTGTTCGAAGTTGATGGTGGTGACGATGAGGGGACTGAGGAAAGAGGCGGAAAGGGTACGCGCAGTCGGTGGGAAGATGTCGTGGGCATCGATGAGGAGTCGATGGGAACCGGGATGCGGAAGTGCTGGGCTCTGGCGAAGGAGGCGAATGGAGCGTGAGGGAACGCACGACACCCAGGGAGTGTCTATAATAACAACTTTCTGGATCGACACTAAACCTCATCTGCCAGATCTGATGGTAAGATCAAAAGATCAACCCCATGGATGAGATAGGTACGCCGCCAATCGGGTATTCGTACACATCCCAAGGGACATCTAGTATTTTCGCTTGGACCGTCTATGACGCCTGGACAATATGGGTGGATTATTTAACCTGTCATTGCTGAATGCTGAAATCTCGTACAAGTACTGTAAATCTTGTAATGGACGTACTGTAATAGGGGCGACTTCATTCCCGTGGTTACATGTAATCATAAGGGCTCCTCCATACCGGTACTATACCATCCATCTAAAACCAACAGCGACCTTTTTCGCGATTTCTCCCTTAAGCTTTAACTACTGCCATCGTAAAACTGCTCCTTTGTAGGGGAGAATGACTCGAATCCCTTCGAATTAGGTGCTGTGATTGGATGGGAGGACTTGTGACCTCAGTACTTCGTCAATGACATTCAACATTCATCATCAAAGGCAGCTGACCCCTAAATACGTCAAGACCCATCATTCGCTAAGGTTAAGCTATTGAATCATCATAATATTAAAGAGGCTCTCTGTACTTTTCTCAATATTATATAATAATCTTCTCAGGTTCCAAGTTCCAACATGCAAACCCAAAGCTTCCCTTCACACCATCCATCACTCACTCGAGCAAGTAACAATACATCAACAACACCAAAACAGAAGTTATAAGACAATGGATAACTGGGGAAACCGACCGTCAATAGGCGGAAAAGCCGGCCGCCAGGGCGGGCCTAACTCGCCTGCCTACTACGTTAGTTGTCACCTCCCCCTCCCCCTCACCCTTTCCTTTATGAGCAACCGACTGAGACAATGTCAAACTGATATGCAAGTTTTAACAGCTCTCGGGTCCTGATTTCCGTAACGTCAGGGAGCAGTTGCGGTCCGCTGACCCGGTCTCCAATAGCAGACGACTTAGCATAGCCGAACAACACGAGACTTCGTTCCTAAGGCGCGTATGGGATCGGTGAGCCCCCTTCCAGTTCATCACGTCTGCTCACATTCTTTTCGAGTTCTCATATTCTAATCAACTCATTTCGTAGCTATATTTGCGATCTGCCTGTATAAATACTGCAGTGTTACGAAGGGGCTCGAATTTGTACAATGAAATGACGGGAGTTGTACGATAGTTAGGGTATTTGAAATGCATGCTGGAGTTATGATATTGGTTATATACGTTCTCTTCCTCTGCGTTTACTATTTGTCATGTGACACTGCGATTATTTGTTGCCGATGTTGTATTGTAGCCCCTACGAGTAAATTTGAGCTGACATTATTAAATGTTAAAACACCTGGGGTAATATAGGGCTTCACCTCTAGCATTCGACTGCATATGATCCATTGTTCGCCTCCCAACGGGTGACAGGTTTGGAAGATAAACCTGGTTACAGTCCAGTTCATTGGGACGGCGATGTTCAATGACAATAGTTGGGGATGTCAGTGTCAATATTTCCGCCAGTACTGATCCCTTTCCCTCACTTAAGCGGCTATAGATCCATAATCAATCTGGGTCAGTCGCTTCGATCAAGATCGCATAAGCTTTCTAGAAGACGGAAAAGGTATCCATTCCAAGCATCTTCTCCTGTAGGCTCGCTTGTACCAAGTCACCCCTGACATCAACTATCTCGTTTATGGGGTGCCTCTCGTCGTATTGGCCTCTCGCAGTGAATTGCCTTGGAGGTGGAAACGTAAATCTCCAGTCTGTTATCGACCCGCCTAGTTTAACGAAGGTGACCTGACGATATGATCACCTAGCGTCATCACCATTGCCTCGGGTATATGTTTATACCTCTGTTCCTTCCGCTTGCCGATCCTTTAAACTGTATGAACTCAAATCACTTCGTAGGAGACAACATGAAGTATTTCGTTATTGGCACCCCTTAACTCATTGAGCAACCGCAACTGGGAGGCACGTCAACAAGCCGGCGAGGCTTGTACCGTCGTTTACTGCACCCAGAACGGCGGAACGACGGGTGGCGCCGCGGGCGAAACTAATTAATAATCGTCACCGACGCGGACGGCCTAGCCGCAGCCGCTGAGTAGGAGGGACCTTCTGACCATCATCGTCTCCGGCACCATCTCCGGGTGCGCGTGTCCGCCGACAGGACCCCGTTTACGGAGGGTTCGGTAGCTCTCTCTCTCTCTCTCTCTCTCTCTCTCTCTCTCTCTCTCTCTCTCTCTCGCTCTCTCCGGCGTCGGTCTCTACATCCGCAGGACCAGCAATGTCATCGTTTGCAACAATGAAGATCTCCAAGGTGGCCGGTCAGCAACGGCGATGCGATCGGCGCCCGCTGGGTCGCTGACGGCCACGTATCGCCCTCGATCCAGCTGCTTAGTTCGGCTGCTGTGACGAGCACCGTCCCCGGTCCCGCCGGTCAAAAGTCGTAGTTCTGTTAGTACCCGCTAGCTCGTACTAGACGGTCTCAACCCTTGGGGAATGGCGTCGGCTTATAGCTTAGCGCTTCAGCCACATGAGATAGTTCTTGTGTCAGTTTGTCTTAGTGCTCATGCAAGCTCTCGTTTTCGTGGCAACAGTACAGTTGACATATGGTCACTGTCACTGCCATGGTCATCGTTCAAGTAGTTGTGAGCATTGTTCGGTATTCTATTGGTGTGAAGTAGAGTCGTATCGTAGTCCTCTATCAGAGTCGTATCGTAAAAAGCGGCACTTGCTTTCTTCCTGCTTTATCTAATCCCCCCGACTGAGGTAGTGGTAAATGCCGATGTTATCGCATGGGCATGGGGTCAGGAAGAGCAGCCCACAACACTAATATCGCCAGGACTACCGGAAAAGGCAAAAGGCGTGGTGTTATTGAGGCGCGCCTATATAGCGGATTCCCCGCATCGTTAATCCTTCCTTGCAACCAGCGGATCGTGAAGCGGGTAGAGATCGACATCGTGACACCTTATCACGTCTTTGCGTATCCCAAGGAAGTATTTAAATCTCACCCGAGCCGTCCCTTGGACATTGTGTACCTATGATAGAAACGTACATCCAGATCGATCTTTAATCAGCGGCAATGGACAAGTTAAAACCACTCGGACGCACCATCGACGATGTCATTCTCCCCACCTTCGCCGCCTACGTGCAGTTGATAATCAACAAGGAGAGCGAGATTAAGTCGACGCGGCGCGAGACGCACAAGTACGGCTTTACGTCTCGACACCAGCTAGATATCTACCACCCGGACAAGGAACCCGCGGCGCCCTTCCGCGCCAAACCCGTGCTCGTGTTCCTGTACGGCGGCGGCTTCGTGGGCGGCGACAAAGTCAACCAGGGGTTCGCGCACAGCTTGGTTTTTGGAAATCTCGGCCACTTCTTCGCCTCCCGCTACGGCTTCACCGTCGTCATCCCGGACTACCGACTCACCTCCCACGGCGCCAGGTACCCGTCCGGCGGTGAGGATCTCAAGCTCGTCGTCGACTGGGTCAAGACCAGCCTGTCGCAGAAGCAAGGATACGAGTCTATCGACCTGTTTATCCTCGGCAATTCTGCCGGGGGCATACATGCCACGACTTACCTCCTAGATCCCGCATTCAAAGAATCCAGAGAGTCCGTGGTAGCCAAGGAGCGTACGGGCGCGGGCGTGCTCCTCCGGGGCGTCGTCCTGCTCGGCGTGCCGTTCCACTGGGGCGGGGAAGACAACGCGATTCTTAGAGCGTACCTCGGCGAGGGCAAGATCTACGAGAACTCGTCGATAGGCGTTCTGGAAAGGGAGAAGAAGAAGGGCGCCGACCCAGCGCTGCCGGGCGTCAAGATAAGCATACTGGTCAGCGAGCTGGACCCCGACCTCATCTACGACTCTTCGAAGCAGTTCAGGGAGGAGTGGAAGACTGCCGATATCACGTACGACGTGCTGGAGGGTCACAATCATATCAGCCCTCAACTAGGTCTCAGCACGGGCATTGAGAAGGAAGAGGCTTGGGGCGTGCAGGTTGCCGAGTTCATCAAGTCGGGTGCTACGAAATAAGTAAGAGCCCGGTATAGCGACTTAGACTTGATATCTAATAGATTACTCTGTTTGCTTAGCAGAATATCATGCCGACATGTGTAGTTTACTGCGACTGTCCCATTGCCTCTGTATTTCCGCCAAATACTTATACATAGTCCACGGGTCGATGAGTATCCCTTAGGTTACCTAAAAGCCACCCTCATCACTCATCACATAATAAATATCATCGATGATAGCCCTTTTAAATCTCGAGTACCGCATGTCTCTCGCACACCCCCTTTACTTATGTACCGCTGGCCTTGCTCTCCATGAGCCAGATCACGGGGCCCTTGTCGGTAAAATTCTTCATATCATCCATATACTTCTGGCTGTCCTCAGGCGACGTCTCCGCTTGCGCTCTGTAAAACGACTCCGTGTCAGGCCATTCGATTTCGACGAGCATAGCATAGGGGCTCGTAGAAGGGTCCGTCGGCGCCATCGCCCGCCAAGCCCCCATCCCGTACGGCTTCCAGGCCGGCGTCACCGCCGGTAAGTGTTTTTGCAGATAGTACTCGGCGTTGAAGTTGGAGTCCTTGGGGTAGCCGATCACCATGGTTATCGTCATCTTGAATATCTCTGATGAAGGTCGGGTGTTTTAGACGGCGTGTGTTTTGGGGGCTGGTTACCTTTTTGTGATAGGGTACGATTGCTTCAAAGATGAAGAATAGCATTTATCAACTCCCGGTTATTTTATTTATATGAGTTGTGCTGCCCGCACTGAAATATCCGCGGCTCCGCGTGGCTACCGCTACAAGGAATGCCCGTACCTAAACTCGGCATCTGGGATATGCTTGGCTGGGAACTTCAGTATGCGCGTTTTTACTTCAGTGTATGAGACTATCGTTTTTTTCCATTTCGGAAACTGCTTGGCTTTCGCCTTCGACACTGGCATCAGCGGATGTACGACCATTTACAGCAGAAAGCAATCGACTTCGTTTCTTTTTCATATGAAAGATTCCCGAATATGGACCTCTGGGATAATAAATACGGGTTGGTCTGAGAGCATCACGTAGCTTAGACAGTTATGAACGTTAGAAAATCGAACAGGTATCTGTGTCGCTCAGAAACCGGGAAATATTGGAGCACGACAGCAAAGTCCCGATTCGGTCTCGGCAATGACCGCGAGATAACTCAGCATATCATAATAAGCTCGTTCCATTCGAGTAGAAAAGAAGCATATTTCATGGTATTGTAAAGTATAATGTAATAGATGTTTTCCTACCTAGGTAGGCAAATGTAATGAATGTTTTACTAGGGTCTTTAGATTACAATGCCATCCAGCATCTTCAAGCTCCCCGGCGTCGCTCTCGTCACCGGAGCCCCCAGGCACACCTACTTAAGCCCAACATCAAAAGTTCCTACCTCTCCCACCTAACTACCCAGGTATTTCGCTAGCACCCGCGCTGCCACCCTATCCGTCAACCCGTGCGCGCAGGTCCTAGTGCGCGAAGGCGTAAATCTCATCCAAGGCCTTCGCTCCATCGTTTCTTCACAGACGCGACCCGCGCCTCCAAGGCTGCGATTATCGATATGACGCGTTCCGACGTGATTGATTATTCACGAGACGGGATAAGAGTCAATTAGACGCCGATGACGATTGGGTATGCCTGCGATAGATATTGCGCCTATGCGAAGGATGGGGACTCCGGAAGAGGTAGCGGACGACGTACTGTTCTTATGCTCGAACCTAGGTAGCTTCTTTTATACAAGGCCACGCGCTAATTGTCGAGAGAGGACATACAATCAACTAGGTACCTACGCACTCATTTCACTCTCCAAGTTATCTTGTAAGGCGTGGAAGAGGCATGTATTGCCCTCGTAAAGGGGCCTTTAACCTATGAACAGGAAGCTGGTATACCATGACAAAATTGAAACCCAAACTCCGGAATCGATATAGTTCTATGCTTAGATTTACCGCTTCTGAAACTTCTGAGCTTGTCGTGGTTGGCTTCCGTATGCCCTCCTTCCTTGCGTCTTCTTATCCCTACTCATACTTGCGCCTAATGTAATGTCGACTCGAGGAGGCGTGGGGAACCCGAAGCTCTTAGCCACCTTTGCCAGATCCAGCTTGTGTATATCGAACACGGTACGCAAGCTGTGGCTCGCGTACGCGTGAAGATATGATCGGTAACCATCCTTGGCACTCTGGTTGAGGTAGTAGTTTTGCGAGATGAGCTTCTCGAGTTGTGAAGAGACATTTAGAATCTTCTTCGCTGGGAACTCGAATTCTAAAACTGGTACGCGGGCTTCCTTCAAGTGCGACAAAAAGCCAAGCTCGTGAGGTTGTAAGAAGAGAAGACTACGGCCCTTGGAGTTTGCGCCTCGAGCTGTTCGACCAACCCGATGGATATAGTCACGGGGATCATCCGGAGGGTCGAATTGAACGATGTAGTCAACTGCAGGGATCTATTATGCAATCAGCATCTGTTGCCGAGGTTTTGGTGGAACAACTTACATCCAAGCCACGGGCTGCAACGTCGGTACATAGAAGAATGCCGGTTTTGGCATTGCAGAACTCGAAAAACGTGTTTGTACGCTTCTGCTGTTTCTGCTTGCCGTGTAGAGATAGACAGGGCCTAAATGATATTAGCATTCAGGTCCGTACTGATAATTGGTGGAAGGATTTTCAACGTACAGATCAATGTAGTTTAATAGCTCGGCATAATAGTTGACACTCGCACAGCTGGAGAAAAACACGATGACTTTCTTCTTAAGGTTTCGCTTCAAGAAGGAAAACAGGAGAAGGAATCGCTTATCAGCCTCGCACGTAACGTAACCTTGCTCGAGTCCCGCGACGGTAGATGCGGTGCTCTCCTCGTCAACGTTGATGTATAGAGGGCCCGGTCGGAGAGAAATTCTCGCGAGATCTTCAACCTTGGTCGTCTGCGTCGCGGAGAAGAGCATGGTCTGTCGGCCCTCGCTCGGTAGGATCTTCATGATTTGGCGCATCTCGTCCTCGAAACCTATCTCCAAAATCCGGTCGGCTTCGTCAATGATCAATGACTTCAAGTTCTTGAAGACAAAGGGTGTGTTTTGGAGATGATCCAAGAGTCGCCCGGGTGTCGCGATGAGAAGGTTGACTCCTTTCGATAGCTTGTCGGCCTCGGCTCTACGGTTTGCCCCTCCGATGACGATGCCATAGGTTTGAGAGTGATGGGCCATGAGCTCACGAGCAACGCCGAAGATCTGCAGCGCCAACTCTCTGGTTGGAGAGACAACAAGGACACCAGTTCCGTTTCGGGGTTTGAATCGAAGTGCGCTCAGCATCTCAACAGCGGGGATTAAGAAAGCCAATGTCTTTCCGCTTCCCGTCTTGGCTGCGCCGAGCACGTCGCGACCGGCAAGTAAAGGTGGGATCGTTTTCCGCTGTATAGTCGTCATCTTCTCGAAACCCATGTCTTCCTTGATAGCCTTTATTGTCTTCTCTGACAGTTTCAGGTCGGCGAAGTTTTGCGCATCAGATCCGATGGTGGGTAGCAGGGAGGCAGCGTCGGCGCTGGTAGGCAAGTCGGTATTTTGGCCATTCTGGCCAGCGTCTTCATCATCGGCATTTGCTGCTTCGACTCGCTTGTTCAACTCGGAGGTTTCTTCTGCGTCTTCGTCTAGATCTTGCTCATCCCCTTCCTGAGTTGTAGGTTCTTGGTCTTGGACATCATCTTCAGATTCGTCGCTCGCAGGCTCAACAGCAGCTTCGGGTTCGACTCGCTTCAGCTTTTTTGATTTAGACGCCGGCGCGGTATGATTTTTCGACTTTACCTCGTTACTTTTCACGCCATTGGCATCCTTAAACTTTCTCTTTTTGCTATGCGTGGCTGAATCCATCTTGACTGATGTTGGTGAGTGAAGCTTAGGTACTTTTCCAAGTGGGCAAGGATTCTTTCTAATGTTCCAATTGATGCTCTTGGGAAACTTTTTTTTTTTTTTTTTTTTTTTTTTTTACCTTTATCGATATGAGAACTGATAGGTAAGAAGTGGATATGGGTTAGGTACTCGACTACCTAGTTGGAAATGACCCGTGCACAACGACCCCACTTAGATATTCTACCTAGGTACCGCCTAGGTACCTACCTACCTAGACCTATCAATAAAAATCAAAGTCATCTTTCTCAAATGCCAAATTCGAATTCCTCAACACCAGCACTTCCATGTATTGTTCGTCTCCCAAGACTCCCCTGACGATCCTATTTCTCTTAGGATGGTACACACTGAGTTAGCCATCCATTGAAACCTAGTTCTTCGCTAAAGTACTCCTGAATCGTAGATCTTGCTACCGCCAGCGGTGATATGTACCTGGCTGCTGGCATTGGCATCTCATGCTGATAAATTCACTTGAGTAAAACAGCCGACGCTCTGGCTTTGGCTTCGCGGTCAATACACGCTCTGGTATCTTTCCAGATCCAGATACATTCCCAAGCGATCACTGTGTCTTGTATATCCCTCACTTGGATTCCTGCACTCGTGCTTGGCGTTGGATTCCCTTCCGCCAATGTTGATGCTCTTTTATATTACGAGCGTGTCTCAAATGAAAAGCAATACCGGACCCTGCTCCCTGTTCTTACTACCTACTGAATCCTTCCAGGCTGCCGGATACTTGTGCCATGTCTCTTCTACTCCGTGAAGAAAAACCTTCTCGAAAGCGAGGACGTGGTTGAAGGTGCATTGCAGCTGCATGCCGTTGCACTGGATAAATTGACGGATAAACTCGATCGTCGTTCTTGGTTGTTCTAGCTCGCGACTGAATCCCCAGCCCAACCGCTCACGCGCCTTTCGTATTGATGATCCAAGTTACATTCCTCTACCTCCAACCGCGGCACTGTCGGTTCATCTAATATCAGCTTTTCGGTACCGGTTCTGACTGCAATTTCATATGGGCGGCGTGAGATAGATTGCCCTTTAGCACTGCTGGGCCCAATGGTCTCCCTCAACTAGATTGCGAGAGACTCTGTCGTGGAGAAGCATACCCAGTATCCAGGTTCTCCAGCTGAGTCTTCTTTTCTGGCTAATCTCAGCTATCGTTGATGCTTCTATACTACCGAACTCTCTTGTTTGTTTGATTCCTTACTAATAGTATAAGTAAACTACTGTCTCGGAGAGTTTTGTGCTCCACCCCCTATTCGCTGTCGTCGTGAGCCTGAGCCTACTCTTGTAGCGGCGGGAGGCCAAGCTTACCACCATCGGTCGAATCGCAAGCCCCCTTCTCCATATCCGTTTTCCGTGTTCTAGTCCTATTGGACTTGGATGACATGAGTACCACGTTGCAACGCGATGTGACACCGCCGCGAAGAGGCGTCTTAATACGGTAGCTGTAAGTCGTGAATGAGCTGAGATTGTCACTTGAACCATGCTGTATCACTGCCGACCCTCGGACCTGCCCGACGCGATGAAGCTTACGAAGTCTCCTTTGGAAGAGCTCCGCTAAGGTGTGGCATGGAGACGTGATAGGAACTGCTGAGGTGGAGCTCGGCGCCTTACAAGCTGCTGAGCAAGCTTGACTTCATTGGATGACGTCCAGGGGTTGCGAGGCTTAGGTAGATGGCAGGATTCGGATGGGGAGGGTCGGCAAGTCCAATTCCTGGGGAACAGCATGGGTGTCAGCATCATGTCCAATCTCCAGATCGGCCACGAGCTGAGTTGTGATCCGGTCTCGACCGCGAGATTCATCTGGCCGTCAGGGCGAGAACAGCCCAATGCCTCATCTGGCAGGTCCTAAAGCCCGGGGTTACCACACGGGTCGGACTATTTTCTCATCTGCTCATCTCCTGTCTGCAAGGTAAACCAACGTCTCGCCCGTGGGGGGAACAGTATAAAGCCATGCACATTTGCTTCTAGTAGGGATGGATGATGTACCAGTTCCTTGGATACTTCAGCCTCTGTCGATCACTCCCTATCACGCAATTCTTTTAGCTTCTTGCCCCTATCTCTGTCGCCATGAAGTCGGCATTCTTCTTAGCTCTTGCGGGCCTCGGCTCCTCCGTGGTGGAAGCATCAAACCATGTCCTCAAGCAATCTAGACGTCCGCAGCCCGCTAGCGAGTTCATGTCCTACACGCAGCCTACGCTAAAGCTTGACAAGGTGAACCTGCAGGAGCTGCCCGCAAGTCTCGTTGGCGCGCCGGTTTCAACCCTATCAACGCCTCAGTCTAGCAGCAACGACTTTTACGAATGCAGACAATCGGTTGGTCCTTTTTTATCGTAACCCCTCCGTGAAATCTTGTCGAGATTTCCCCAACCATGAGGCTGGGTCACCCTTAACCCGTATGTCCAATCGCTGATCATCGTCCGTCCCCGACGCTAGAACCCGGCGCCCAGCGACAGCGACTGCAACACCATCATCGACGAGGTGTTCGCGCTGGACACGCCGCTTATCATCACGCCCAACTCCTGCCTGCTATTCCAGTTCAACACGTGCTGGGGCTTCTTCTGCTCTCTGTGCGAGCAGCTGTCCACCGACACCAACTTCGTCGCCAACCAGCTCATCTCCACCGAGGCCCTCTGCGTCGCCGGCGGCCAGAGCGGCACCATCGTCGGCACCGACACCCCCGAGTGGGAGGCCGGCTTCCTCTACCAGGGCAGCAGCCTGCCGACCTACGACGTCTGCTAGTGTCTCGGATCGGAGGTCGCCAACTCGGTACCTGGATTAGGTGGTGTGGTGTGGTGAGGTGCTTAGGGTAAACGGCGACGGTGGTAATATAGTGGAAGACACGGATTGATTTGTGGAATTCGGAGGGAAGGGCCTTCTAGGTGGTTAAGAGAAAGGGGGTTCGCACTGGTTATGTAACAAGTAGTTGATACAAATAATCAACTCTTTGCCACACGTATCATGTATATGAAGTGCAGGCGCGCGGGAAAAGAGTAGGTGTGGTACTTAATATGCTTGCATCCCTTGTTTCGGATTGCGTGCTTAAGCGAAACCATTCCTTATAGACGAGGTGCTTGATTGGCCTTCGGATAAAGGGGTCTAGTGGCCTCGCTTGGGAATCCCTTCCTGATCACTCCGTCTTCGACCATTGCTGGATATCATGTGCAAGCAACACGGAGGAAATGGAAACTGAGGTGAGTGAAGAGTTATAAACCTAACGAATCCCGAGCTTCGGGTATATACAGAAGGTAAAGGAGAAAAAGGTCTATCCCCTATCATACCTCTTCCCTATCAATCAACAGTCTCTGGTGTTACCCAGGTGTCAAGGGCTCCCCATAGACATTTTATACGCTTGGTGCATGTAGTTTTTCCGGACTTGTGGCTAATACGGAATTATTAAATAATTATCAGAATTCTAATGGTATGCCCGCACGAAGTGGTGACTAGACGAGACTCAGGAGGCTAGCATTCGTAGATATCAACGCTGTAAAATTATATTATATGTCGAAGCAACATATTTCATGGCGATATCATATGGACATAATCAGCGTAGATTAGATTTCAATTTGAAAGAATTAGAACCACTTGAGATCAAGGATATTGCTTGATACAAATGGCTGACTGATGATATCCATCTATTTAACAACACCCTTTAAGACCTGCGTATGGATCTCCACCACCCCCCTCCCCCCTCTTTTTTTCTCATGGGGATCCAAACACAGGATACGTTGAAACCTACTGGCCAAGTTAAGACCGGCCTTTAGTTTAGGAAATAGTCGAATATAGTAGAAAAGACTTGGGAGACGAATACGACGACGACGACGAGCACAGTGACGCGGAAGGTCATCAAGCAGAATGCTGCAGAGTTACGACCCAAGGCGGACCTCGTGACCAATGCGCCGCCGAGCACGAAGAGGGAGATGCAGATCCAGACGGCGGTGAAGAACGACACGCAGTCGAAGACTTCGTATCTCATCATTGCTGCATCGTAGGGAGACATGGTAAGTTTCTTTTCTGGAGGGAATAAGATTGTTGGTTTGATATCTGAGAAACTTGCGGGTAGCGATGCGCGTGCAATTGGCGTTGCTGAAGAAATCGGAATTAGCGTGCTATGATGGTTGATTTCGGTAACGGCAAGTGAGTGATTGATGTTGGTGTGGTTTTCTACCAGACGTAAGTGATATTTATATTCAGCTGAGAATTTCTCACGTGTTCCCTGAGCTACTGTTGTTTATGCTAATAAGGCTTTGTAGTTCACACGTAAATGTCTTAGATTGAAACTATTATACCAAGATGCTACGACTAAGAGGTTGGAGCTAACTAGCAGGTTCCTGATCCGTTGATATTATCTTCTGCTGGCCACGAAGGAAATCAAGTGGCTGCTTGGAAATTTAGGGAGGATCATAGTGATCAGCGGTCAAACTGGAATTTATAATCCTAAGTGATAGCATATCATACCATATCTAGCTAGAAGTCTTAATTTAAAGTTATCTAGAGTACTTCTCTTCATTCATTTCTCTTAACTTTTCCAATTACTCGCTGCCAGTTGGAGGATTCGAATATGAGCTTTTCATAAGTACTTGGTTAGGTACCTGCATACCTATGAAGTGGCGCCTGTTCTCGTACCTTGCCACTTCGCATAGTATTCGCTGGTTCATATGTGAGATTAATAGCCGTATCATATTATATTCGCCTCTCCACGTAACATGTTTGGAGTCTCTGGATGGGTGAAGGAAGCTTTGTCGTGGCCCTCTCTAACGTATTGTAATTGGATGCATCCTTTGAAGGAGATATCCACGACCTTTTTATGCTCCTCACGCTCTCCGAAGGAGACCACTCCGTGGGAGCCAGGACATGGGATGAGCTGAACATGACAACAACCAGAGAGTAGAGGTAAGAATAAACAACGGAATAACAGCTTTAGTACCTACCTAGTCACGACCCTCTTCGTTGTTGCCAGAGCGGGCCTGGCGACAAAGCGATCAATGATGACCAGCCCGGTTAGTAGTGCCAACACCCTAGTGAAGGATGCCATGTGCTGAAGCTTCTAGGTTAGATCGTATTTGTTGATATAATGAGGTGCCTCGCAGGCGATATTAACGGCGTAAGTACACCCATATCATGTTTTCATGTGATTTGATGCTACTCTTGGCCCCTGCATTGTCATGTTTACAACAGACTTGGTTTCTTTCGGTGGAAAGTCTTGCCTCGCTGTCTGAAGTATCACACACTCTCCCCTTAGTGATAGCTTCCATTCTATTGAATGAGGAACTGGGCGGGGAGAGAGATCTTAGTTCAGATGATATTGTATGTTCGCTTGACAATCGAACTTGGGTCTTGGTTCTGGATCGGTGGTGGAAATTGGAAGGAGTTGAACGGAGTCTGCGTCCAAGAGATGAGATTGTTGATACAATGAGCTCGGCCTTTAGCCTAACGTTAGAAATCGCTGGCTTAAGGGTCATTTAAATTTGATAATCTCCTATAAGCAAATTGGTGATGACCGCAATGTCCGAAAACACGGTGAAGATCAAGAGATCGATCAGCTGGCGTAGCATTGCTTGAACACGTTCTCTTCTTGCCTTTCGCAGAGGCTTTGCCATCTTATTAAACGAGTACACGTATAAACCCATGATAACGATATCCTGTATCAGGTAGCAGACAAGCCGGATGACCCGTACAACGTCGTACATGCGTTTGAATTCGTTCGGACAGCCCTTCGGCTGAAAACACAGCTACGACTAGTACAGTGGAGGGCAGACGCGATCTGCTGGTCCCACATTGCCGATATAATTTCTTCCAGAGGCTAAGTTTCTTTTGGTGAGATTGCTGAGAAGGCGAAGCTAGACGAACCCCTTGTCAGACGTCTGGTTCGGCACGCGATGTCCTGAGAGAACCGGAACCTGGCATGGTCGTGCATACAAAATTCTCTCAAGTCCTTCATTCGTCCGTACATGAATGATTCGTTTTCCAGGGGGAGCGCCTGGAAGGCCTTTGCTGCCGACGTTGGAAATTGTTTGAGACCCGTCTGGTTCCGCGAAAGCTTGATATCTCGTGACAATAGGGTCAGCCAATATCACGAGACTGGGGAAGAGAACGAATTTGAAGTCGACTAGTTAGAACCTAAAAGTTGAGCAGCCAAGACTTGTGCAATCGTAAAATGAATATAAGCTTTCGCGGACGAGATCTTCCTCGGTACGTAGAGCTTGGATAATCTGGCCGAAACGGCGCCGTCTCCCGGTGTCAAAATCCACCCCGGACTTCATGGAACCTTTTGCCGGGGATGATCCTCGAGCACTGCCTTTCGAACTCTTCAAAGATCGTTGCCTCTTGCGTATATATTTTATTTGCAAGCTGACATCACAATCTAGGAAATATGAGGTGAGTTAGAGGGGCCTATTTTATCTTGAATCAGAACTGCGGAACAGCTCAGCATGTCTCTCCAGGTCATGGCCGGTCCTAGATCGAACGATCCTTCGGAACTACGGCGTCAGATTCCAAGTTCGAAAGATGACACTGTAGTCGGGGTTCACTGTATAATCTACTCCGCGATATTGGGGGCTGTTAAGATGATCGTTGAAGGAGCTCTCGTCAGCCATTCGCCCCGTGGCTGATCTGAGAGAGTATCGGGTAGCGCATCCGTGGTCTGAACTCGTAAACAGCTGACGCCTCATCGTCATCATCGTTATTGTTCGGAGGTAGACACTCGGCGAAATTTCCAGAGAAATCTAACCATTCTGCGAATTGATCAGCCGGATGCATGATACCCGTTCAATCTTTCCAGTCATGGCGTTCGAAGTAGCCTATGTGATAGTAGCCTATATGATGGTCAGGTCATGTAAGACGAATTTGGTTCTCATTCTCATACGAGGTTACAGTCACCTCCAATGCATCAGGTTCCAGGTTGCTCGTATAAACCACCGGGGTGATGTTCCATTCACAAGTTACGTTTATGTGACTTGGTTAGGTCTGTCGATACAGGTACACTAAGATCGCTAGATGGAGTTGACCTATGTCCTATGTGGAGGGTGGCGTTTTCTAGGGCGTTTGTCGAAATGCGGGATGATGATGTAACCTAGCTGATATCTCAAGGGTTCAAGTTCAAAGGGTGCTCATCGGCTAACCTACCTAAATCTCGTCTTATGATTACAGGTAGGTACAGGCTACATGCAATAGATGTATGTATTTACGGCGTCGTAAAACTCCGATAGACGATAGTCCTCGTCAAATGGAATGGATCGTACCGTATAACGTAAGATTTAGTGTATCGTAGAAACATCCAAACAAGCATCGTGCGCTGCTTAATTGCAAGTGACAGTCATCATAATGATTGGCGAATACGATTATTTCTTTTTTTCCCGTTTCTGCCTGGAAGATGCTGCTATTCCCTGCCCCCGCATGTTGATTCCCGATTCCCGTTGCATACACGAGATGAGCGTTGAGTGGTCAGCTCGCTTCAGCTTTTTCTGCTAGGTTAGACAGCTAGGTTAGATTGGGTCTTAGGTCTTAGATCGGCACCTAACCATGTCATGATGCTACTCCGATCGTGCCGACCTCCCCCGCAAATAATATTTTCTGCGGATTGTGACCGGGCAACGATGGCTTCGGGCTCCTGCTCTCTACCTAGGTACATAGTAGGGCCGCTTGGGCCTGCTTACACGGCGCTACCGCCTGGGCTTAGGCAGGGTAGGTTAGCCTTGGACGGCCGGACTAGGCAGTTATGGCTCTGCCGTCACCTCAAAAGCGTAATGATTGGCACGATGGGTATCCAAGGTATCTAAGGTACCTAAGGTATGAGGCGAAAGTGCAAGATGCAAGATGCAAGATGCAGGATGCAAGATGCGACAATGATTTAAGTCTCTTTGATGCCGCTTTCCTAGTTGCGGCTCTACCCTCCCGCCTTTGTCTACGCCCGTTTCCCAAAGTCGCGGCTCATTGTTCAAGCCTCTCATCATTCTTCATAAACATACGCCTTCATAGAACATACGCCATAAAGGCCTAATCCCTAATCTCAAAATGCTCTTCCGTCTCAGTGCTCTGACCGCCTTGGCCGCGACGGCCACGGCTTCTAACGCCACCGGACCGTATGCTCTTCAAATCACGGGCAAGGAAAACGCCGACATCAATGGTAAGATGTTTTGGTTCATTACACATTACACATTCAATAAGGTTGTGCTAATCATTAATTCAGGATACGCTGCTGCTTGCCACGCTGGAGCTGGGATTGAGGCCTTGTGTTACGCAGCTAACGATTCCCTTCCGCCGTCCGTGACCGAGTTCTACTACAACTACACATCCTACAACACGGACACCGGCGTGCCCTCGCAGCCCGGCTGGATCACCTACCTCCTCACCGCCGGCAGCACCAACGGCACCATCACCGTGCCGTCCGCGATGCAGCTGGCCCTGACAAGCTGGGGCAGCAACGTTATTGCGGCCCAGATCTTCCCGGGTCTCGAGAGCGGCACCTCCGTCTACCAGTTCGAAAACGGCACGTTGTATCTGAACGGCGGCTACGACGACTCGAGCTTCAACGCGACTTACCCCACGCCGATCCCCACCCTCGGCAACCTGACAAATTTCCACCTCTGCTACCAGTTCACCGGTGGTTACTACTACCACTCCATTGCCTGGGTCACCACGCCGCCGGCCCACAACCCTTCGTGCGAGCCGGTCCAGCTGACACTCGTAGAGCTTTCGTAAGGATTGGGAATGGTGTAACCCATAAACGTATTTATGACTTGGTTCGAGCTATGGAGGAGTTGTTTTAATTGATAGATTTTGTCTCTATCCGCAGTGTGCATCGTTATCGACGAATAGAAAACGTTAATTAATATCCTGATAACCAACCCAACTCCAACCCCTTATTGCTAGCTTTCAGCACGAAGTTTAGTTCTTCTGAGAGTCTACCTAATGTTCTAGCATGCTCTTTGCCCAGTACCTGTCCCCTCAATTCTAATACATGCTGGAACATTTGGGTAGCTTTTTCATACTTCTCCGACCCCAACGAGTAAATGCAAGATGATGTATGGCAATAAGAGTATCGGGATGCTCCCCGCTTGGCACTCGGTTGCATGATAGCTGTAATGTTTGCCGATTTATCTGCTCAGCCTCTTCATACTCCTCCAGAGACCAAAGTGTAACTGCGAGATAATTCATGCCCCTAAGCGTATCGGCATATTCTCTGCCTAGTATTGGATTTCTCAGCTCCAATATCCGCTGACATACAAGTTCAGCCTCCTTATAGTTTTCTTGATCAAACTGAATACTCGTGAGGGTCTCCATGCTTTGGAGTGTATTGGGATACTCTCCGGCTAGTTGGCATCTGGATCTTCAATTCTAATGTATATTGACATATCCGTTCACCCTCTTTATAACTTTCGCGTAGTTATTCAGAGAATAGCTTCAAGGTTATGAATGCTGATAAGGGTGTCGGGTAGCTCTTCGCCTAGTACCTGCTTCATCAGCTTCGTACCTACTTTGCCGCAATATTTGTTCGGCCGTTTCATATGTACCATGCTGCCGAAGGACTTCTCTAAGATTAGATTTATTGGTCGATGTGTTAAGATTTTATCTGCCTAACACTTGTTCTCTTATATCAAGTGCCTGCCGGTATCTTCGTTTCTCAAGTCTGGCGAGGAGCATAAGGTTCAACATATCAGGGGTTTCCTCTTGAAGCTCCAATACAGCTCATCCATATGGTAGATATCTCACCAAAAGGTTTCTATCTTTATGCATGGGCATGAGATACTTGTTAGTTAGTTATTAAGCTATCATTTCATGTTAGGCTTGGCCCGCGTATAATGGAAGACGATGATATCTCATGTATACTCTTCGGAAAAGCAACACCGATAATCTTGCGACCTGTCGGAGATCACTTTCGCTTCGTTGGCGAATGTTATGTGCACGACCTGACGAGGGGCGAGGAAGTCAGCAGGGACATAACACCACGGAAAGATTTAATTTGATTTGAAATGCCAGAGTATCAATGCACATTGCGGTCCTATATCCACAATATGGAACATCCCGTTATTCGCAGTAAATTATCCATGGAGTTGACTCAGAGATTATCGGTGAAACGATCCGTTTGAGATCTAGCTGTTACCCTTGGTATTTGAATTGAATTTTATAACTTATATATGCGTTTCAATGTACTTAATTGCGTGTATCCCTCGATATAAGACGCCTTTGGAATTCATGGTTCCCCTGGCTCATTCAGATTATCATATCTACGAGGCCTACCGCCGCGATGTTACTGTTTTCTGTGTCAAACATGGTAATTTAGCAGGATATATCATACCGAAATGGCAACAAGCTCCGCCTACGCATTTAACTACTTTAATTAATGCTTTAACTACGTGTATATAGTGCAAAGGAGTTTGTTAGCAAGCAGAGGCAATAATAAGTAACGTGCAGTTGAATTAAAAGTACCTAAGGATCAGTTAGAGTAATTACAACAATCAAAGGGTCAAATTCATCTGTCAATTTTCTCCCTGTCAACACTACCACTCTGATCAATCAGACATCTGCTCCAAGGAATGCGAGGGACTACCTTACCAACATACAATTATGACAGCAATAAGTCTGTAACAAACCAATAAAGAACGGTACATGAAGTCACAGATGAACACATCGTAGCTAGTAGCGTGCCAACTGACGATTGGCTGCATCATGCATCATGGCAGGTCACGAGGAGCATCCCATGTGATTGGGGAGCGGCTCCAAGTACTTGAAACTTGCTATATAAACAGCTGTCCGTTCCCAGTACCTCGTATGAGAAAAAAAGCGAGCATCCGCAATTCTGCATCTGACTGCACCGCAATAGGGAGTTGAGTAAGGCACCACCCGCTTTCCATCTCCATCTCGGCCAGTAGCATTCTGCATCTCACAAGGTCGCAACGACCGATTCCGCCAACGTGGTTATTCTGTGCCAAGCCACCAGTTGGGGTGGATAAGCCAATCCGACCAGATTCTGCTACGTTACACATCCGCGCCGCACGGGCGTGTAGAGTCGCGAAGGATTCATATATATTACGCCCATATCGGGAAATTAGTCCTGACCCTCCATTTGGCAAAGGGTCCTCAACCTCTCAACTAGAAATATTCGGTCCCTCGGCGGTGAGGCTTTCTCCTTTGTCACACTCTCTCAGTCGACACCGCCGATTTTTTTACATAATTTGCGTAATTCATCTTCAAATTACACCCTATTGCAGCAGACACCCGAGCCAACATGAAGGCAACCGTGGGATCCTTGCTTGCTGTGGCTAGCGTTGCATGCGCCGTGCCGTCACTAGACGCGCCGGCCTGCTCCGCCGGGAAGGGCACCGTCACGTACAACAAAGCGATGCCCGACCCAAAAGACTTCCCGCCGACGCAGGTGGACGTTTGCTACGACGACACGTCAATCCATCTCATCTTCACGGCATTAGAGGAGACGAATTTCTTCTACAACGACACGCTGTCGACGAACGACCCGATATGGGAGTACGAAGTCATGGAGGCCTTCATCTACCGCGGCACCAACGACCCGCAGAGCTACCTGGAGTTCGAGGTCAGCCCCAACAACGTCACCTTCCAGGCCTGGATCTACAACCCGTCCAAAGTGCGCGCGGCGGGCGCGCCGTGGGACACGTCGTACCTGACGGACCCGCTGACGGACGGGCTGACGGCGGAGACGACCCTGGACAGGGCGGCCGGCACGTGGGTCTCGTCCGCCACGGTTCCTCTGGGACTCTTCAACGTGGACGCCGGCGAGGCGAAGGGCACGGCGTGGCGGATGAACTTCTTCCGCACGGTCGAGTCGAATTCGACGTTCCCGAATCAGCTCCTGGGCGCGTGGAGCCCGACCAACGCGTCCAATTTCCATATGACCCCCTTTTTCGGCAACGTCAACTTCGTATGATATGACGACGAGGAGCTGCCGTGTGCTCTGGTCGGATTGATAGCCGTTAGCTAGCTAAATTTTGGATACATGAATAAAACCAACGCAGACTGCGAAATCATGATTGAGGTCTTGAAATCTGATTGTTGTATTACGTGAAATCTTACACATCCCCATTTTCCCTGCTGCACCTCCTTATATCGCGTCCCTGAGATGAAAAGGCCCACGAGCTGTTTTCTTTCTTATTATAAGCTCTAATCTAGTCTCCGAGTTCGCTGATAGAATGAAGATTGAGAAGGGGTTCGTGACATCTACCAATTGCATATTAGTAGAGAGTTGAGTATGAGAGCGACAAGCTGAACGAGTGGACATAACTCCTCAGATACATCAGCAAATAATCCACCGCAAAACTGCGCATGAGGGATTCGTATCCGCTCGTCATGAAAATGTAGTAGAATGCTCGTCCTAGGAGAGGAAATAGTAAGCTAAGAGGTATAGAAAGCTAACCTTGGGTTTCATGGACAGTCCTCTGTAGTGACATTAGTAGGTTACTAGCATAGGGCACTGCAATGGTGAGACTGAGCATTGAATCATCAGAGGTCCAGACAAAATGATACAACCACAGCTGACTTGAGCGTATTAGAGGTAAAGCATGTGTTGTTCATCAATGATTGTGAGTTTTTGAGTATCCTTAGATATTGACTTACCATCGTTGGCTTTAATTCTATTTCAAACTCGCGATGGCTGCTGTCGCTGCGGACTTTCAGACACAGATATGGTAAGCCATGCTTGCTCTTAGATGAGTGTGTCTCATCTCAAGAACGAAGAAGACATGATTGCAAGTTTTTAAGGGACTGGAATTAATGCGCGGCGATGATTTGTCTATGTACCACTGAGTTGAGTTGGGGGGCCACCGTCAAATCTACGTCAGGACCATGTGTCTTGACAGGATGATCCTGACGCGCCTGTATCAAATCTTGAAATGACAATCACCGTTTGGTGGGTAGTGTATTCATGCGTATCAATAAGTCCTCGATCATTTTCAATTGCTGATATCTTGTGTGCTGCGACTTGCCCATATTTTGCGGTGGTGGCCAGCGGGTGTGGGTGCACGGGGAAAAAAAGGAGTGTTCACCTCATGATGAACCCGACCCCTAAAGACTATCGCTTTACACGCCAGCCGGACAGATGACTGATCGGGTCGATTTGGTGCGCGGAGGGTTTCCGTCACGATCATTGACTACGAGCATCACCAGATCTTCTATTTCTGAGACCCGATCGAAGATAGGCGAGAAATCGTATCGTATAGTATTCTACCCCCTTTAAAGCTCGTAAGGCGAGGGGCGAAAACGGTCTAGAACCGTGACTCTGGGTTGACCCCTATTGGATATACCTACCTCCTAACCTAAGCTTTTTATCTCCCATCTCGCTACCGCCACCTAGGTGTCAGCGTCGAGAAAAGATTGCGCACGACCCAAATAGCACTACCACAATTGATACACAAAACAATCATAATTGGGGCGCTCAAAATTAGGATAAAATTAATGAATTGCTATTTAAGAGCAGCGATTTTATTATAATTTTTTGCATTGTTATATAGCTCTTGGGATACTATAGTTATATGCAAATAAAAACAAAAAAAAATATTATTGCTTAATATATAGCTTTTACCTATATAGTGTATCCAGCCAGAATCCTATTGAAAAGAAAATTAGAAGAAATTACAATAGATAAAACAGCTTATGACGAATAGATCGATATAAATTTTAAATGTATAACTGATGTTGATCTTAGTATTAATCTGATTTGTTTGAAGGACTATGTTTGCAATATTTGGTGGGATGCGTAATCTTTTCTCGACGATGGCTGCTGGACTTCCTCATCCGGTCTGGGTTATATCCCACGACAGAAAGTGTAATGTAACTACGGGGTGTGACTCACGAGATGGTCGTATGGCATTCATTTATAGAAATTATTATATATATGTATGTATTTAGAGATGACGATGCGTCACTGGGAAGATCTAAAATGCGACATTGGTAAGATAGAATTAAGATCACATGTGATTGGTCTCGTGCATTAAATCGGGCGACATCCAAGTCTTTGGCAAATATGCTTGCATTCAACGCGCCGGCCTTCACCGCCGTGATCATCGCCATCAGCGGCGTGACCGCTTACAGAAGCAACCCTATATCAGGCCACGACTTCGACTTCGCCGTGGTCTACCCCTCAGGCCTCACGTTCTCGACGATGCAGCCGCCGACGGATATCCTACCGGCATCGGACATCGGGGCCACGGAGCCGCTCGTGACGCTCGCGGACCCGGACGGCGCCACGGGGCGCGACGACCGGTACGTGGCGTTCGTAGAGATATCGTACCAGCCGGCCTACGACTCCGTCGACGACGCCATCTACGAGTTCCCGTGGATCGAGAGCAACCTGACGGTCGGGGAGAACGGCACGCTGACGCCGGACCCGCTGCTGCACGGCGCGAGCCACATCGGCTACTTCCACACCATCTGGACGTGCCGACCACGACGACGGGATCGGGTTCGGTGTTGGCGTCAACGACAAGTGGGACCGCAAGTCCTACCGAGACTCCTAATGGTGCGTCTTCGTTGATGGCGGTCTCGAATGTCTTATTTCTGGCGCCAATATTTGTTGCCATGTTATGAAATATTGTGGTAGTTTGAGTGAGGAGAAATTGCCTGATAGAAAGTGTGATGTCCATTTGATAGCGCACGTTGTTTGCTGCTGCATAGTGTGCAGCCGCTGCGCTCGAAAGGTAAACGTATAACTTTGTGAGCAACTTCGGTCGTGAGAGATGATACAGCCTATACGTAATGTATATACCTTAATAATGCCAGATGACTTTGAGTCGAAATATTGATGATATCCTGTTCGACATGGCGATGCGAAATGGGCATCCTAGCCTGTCGAAAGAGCATTACTTTCTTCATATCGACGCTCCATTTTCCTACCTAGGTAGTCATCTGTTAGGAAATTTATGACTTCCCAACCGCCACGGGCTAGAATTTCAATCATTGACAACCTTAGACATCCCCATCATGTCTAGCGTAGACAAATCTAAGACGATGATGTAACCCAGGCGCCAAACACCTTGACGCTCAATAATAACAATACCTTTATACAATCCATCTCATTAGTCTAATCGTCATCGCCCTCAAATTTCTTCCGCGGCCAATCCCGCGCGATATCGATCTGGTCCCTGGGCCAGAACCACTCGCAAAACACATAGATCAGGTAGTCGATAATAACGCACAAGCAGAAGAGCTTACCGGCCCACACGCCGCAGCCGTAGTAGCGCTTGAGCCGATCGATGAGAGCAAAGTCTCGGTTACGGGTAGCGTGTCCGTACGGATCATTGCTGACGTCGTAGCCGTAGAACTCGGCCTCGCTGATGTGGCCCGAGATGCCGTGGTAGACGCGCTCCGTGCGCTTGGCCACGTTGGTCCACGAGTACATGGACTTGACCTGCTCGTGGAACTTTTCCGTGCGGACCCTGTTCCCGCGAAGAGCGGCGATCGCTCGCCCGGTCGCCGCGACGATGTCGTCTTCTTCGGGTTTCGCAAACATGGTCATGTGCGACGGCAACACCTCGGGGATGCCGCCCACGGCTGTGCATACGATATATAAGCCGCAGCTGGCGGCTTCGACGAGAACCGTGCCGAAGGCTTCAGTCAAACTAGGATGGAGATAGATGTGGCCTCGCACCATCACGTCTCGCACGTTTTCGTGCAGTACGGGTCCTAGCATCTCTACCTTGTCTTGTAATACGTTTTGTTCGATCATCTGCTCCAGTTCGATGGCCTTGGGCCCCGAACCGCCGATGACGAATCGCGTGTTGGGATGGTTTTCGAGAATTCGGGGAATGGCTGCCGTCAGCAGATCCGTCCCTTTGTTATAGAAAAGACGGCTGATGACGACGATCGTAAGGGTATCGTTGGGTCCGAGTGGGTGTGACGGTAAGGGATGTTGAGCGAATGACATGGAATTCGGATCGGGACGAGGTAGGGGTTTGAAGTCACCGGAGACGAGGGCGTTGGGGATGACGGAGACCATCAGAGGATCTAGAGCCGCTCTGAGGACGGTATTCTCCTTGCTGTATGAGGTATAAGCACAAGCACACGCACAAGCACAAGCACAAGCATCTATTTAGAGCCAAAGGAAAAAGGTAGACGGCACCATGTATGACTGACACAAATGACATGGTCTGTGTCGCTAAGGGTGAACTTCAATAGCTTGTTTATGAGGATACTACCTGCATCGGCAAAACCAACCAGCGAGTGGTCCGTAAATACTGTCCGTAGCCCCATCGTTCTGGCGTGCAAGATGGCCTCGTGGCATAGGCTGCTGAAGCTGGCATGGCCGTGAACAATCTCGATCTGTTCGCGAATGATGATATTACGGAACACGGGGAAGAAGGAGAAGACGGTGGGGAGGGTGGTGCTTCGATAGATGACGGCGAACGGAACGTAGTAGACCTTGATGCCGTTGGTAAGATAGCGAATGCCTTTTCGGGTCGGGTAGGCGTGAGTTATGACGATAACTTTGTGGCCGCGGTCGACTAGCTTGGTAGCAAGCTGGTAGATGTGACTTTCGATCCCTCCCGGCTGGGGGAAGAAGAAGTCGCTAACCATAGCGATATTGTATGTACGGTGCGGCATCTTGACGGATGGGGATATCTTCTATGGTTGTGTGTATTCATAATCGAATATGGAACTCCTCGTCATCGGTTGGCACTAAGTGATGGGAACCTCGGTCAGGAATCAGAGCGGTACTGATCTTAGATACCCGTTTCGTATCGCATAGCAGACTTTACTGTTAGCTGTGTAAAGTTTCCATTTCCGCATTTCAGGGTATCTGGCGCGGTCGCAGTAGTGTTATTTAAATCTGATTAACCTAGCATAGTTGCGGATCTCCTTAAGTTTCCAATGAAACAGTCGAGAGCGTGTTATTCTCGCGGTTTACTCAGCGTTACGATAAACACAGGAACCCCACTACCATAGCTATTTGGAGATAACGAGCATAGCCTACCAAATGATACTATGTGGTATTTCAGGGGTTACTGTATGTTACCAATTAAGTGTTTGCAGCTAGAAGGCAAGTCAAGAGCAACATTATTTCGAGGTAGATAACTCAATTAGATTTGTCGCATCGTGGGATGTTAAAGATATACCGGCCCAAGTAGCTCTCAGGGGAAGAATACTATCGATAAGTGATAAAAAGCTCGGATAAGGCAGGCGGTCAATTTTTATGCGATGGCAGAATTGAGCAAAGTCTCCAGCTTCACCAATAGCAAATACTTGGGTCGTAATGTTCCTCCGTGCGCTCAAGTCCTCAAAAGCACAGCAATAATGTATGCGCGATATGTTCCCCCGCCAAGAGGCCCTGCGACAAGCCCAGAACCCGATCGAGCTGCAGAACCATCAAATCCTCCCGCGAAGCCACAGCCTACCGCATATGCTAGATACATCCCACCTTCAAAATCAACCAAAGAACTATCTCAACCTCAGCACCTTCACTTCGAGGAAACCGACGGTTTCAGTGCACCCCCAGCTAAGAAAGCTAGATTGAATAATGACGATGAAACGTCGAACGAGCCGAAGCAGAAATCTAAGAAGTCAAAAAAGTCCAAGAAAGATGCGCAAGCTAGCACACGTGGTTCGGACGTATCGAGCAACGGCCAGCCGAGCACCGAACCGATAAATCAAAATGGATTCAATAATGACGAAGAATCTGCGGAATTGAATACACCAGGCCAACAGATTGCTCAAGAAACAGCTCTAGATAAAGCTCCCGAGGTCGTGGAAAATCCCCAAAAAGAAAAGAAGGGAAAAAAGAAGTCAAAACGAAAGAGCGAAGCTGAGATACAAGCCGAAGTCGACGGTGAACCCCCAATACGACATCGGTCAGTGCTGGAAAAGGCAGCAAAATCAATACAGCGAGCGCCCGACCCGAAACCTGTAGCCGACGAGCAGGACGTAGTGATGCAAGACGCGCTCGAGATTAATGGGGATGCGGACATAAATGCCAATGACAACATGGAGGTCGACGCTGATGTACCTGAAGTTCAAGGTCTTCAACCGCTACCTCAACCAGAGCCAGTCCTTGAGGACACGAGAAAACCTACTTACGAAACATTGCCGCCCTGGTTAGCGAAACCAATTCGTGTTTCTCCGCAGGCAATCGCGCCTTTCACTCAGTTTGGGCTCTCCCCAGAATTGGGAATTTCTCCCGACGCAGCGGAGAAATTGGCCGCAAATGGTTACAAGGAGGCGTTTGCCATACAAACCGCCGTGATACCGCTGCTTCTTCCTCATCACGACAAATCAATGCATGGCGACGTCCTAGTATCGGCCGCTACTGGCTCGGGAAAGACACTGGCATACGCTCTGCCTGTAGTCCGAGATCTAAGCTTAGGCAACCGTCACGTAACCAAATTACGTGCAGTGGTTGTCCTTCCTACTCGCGAGCTTGTCAGACAGGTCCAACAGGTGTGCGAGCAATGCGCAGGAGTCTTCTCGCTGAATGGGTCAAGAAGAAGAGTTCGCGTTGGAATCGCAATGGGAAGCCAGCCCTTTGACCAAGAACAAGCGAATCTCGTGGAAAGAGGGGAGAAACACGACCCCGAGGCATATGCTAGACGCAACAAAAGGCTTACTTCCGAAAGTGGATATGGCTCTGGTGAGGATAGCGACGAGGGTTACAATACTGAAGACGAGGAGAAAGCAGCAATCCGAAAGAGAGAAGACAAGATCCAGACCTTACCGGATCATGTCGTCTCATATACATCCAAGATTGATATTCTCATCTGTACGCCGGGACGACTTGTAGAACACATTAAGTACACGCCCGGGTTTTCGCTGGACTTCGTTCGGTGGCTTGTTGTGGACGAGGCCGACAAGTTACTTGGTCAATACTTCCAACAATGGTTGGATGTGGTGATCCCACGACTACAGAGCAATGGCATGGGTGCTCGTAATCACAAGCAATTAAATCTATCTGGTGTGCGAAAAATCGTACTAAGTGCCACTATGACGAGAGACCTTGATCGTCTTGAAGGCCTAAAGCTTCGATGGCCAAAGCTGGTCGTGCTCGAAGGTTCTGGAGCCTCCAATGAGCTCGAGGATACTGTCACCCAGGCTGACCTTGCGCTTCCCGAATTACTTGAAGAAGCAGCGCTCAAAGTCAGCGATCCTAATCTTAAGCCACTGTTCCTGCTGGACTTACTTCAAAGCGAATACATATTTAACCAGTTAAGCCCAAGCAGAGCTGCACAAGGTCAATCGGATGATGACACCTCATCTTCGGAATCCGAGTCCGACTCAGATTCGGATTCGGATTTGGAAATATCATTCAAACCGGCTAAAACTGCTGGCGAGGAGAACAATCCTAGCATTCTTATCTTTACCAAGTCCAACGAGACCGCTCTGCGACTCTCACGCTTGCTATCACTGCTCTCGCCAGCCTTAGCTTCCCTCGTCGGCACGCTCACCTCCACAACGCAATACGCGACCCGGCGACGCACGATCCGCTCCTTCACGGCCGGAAAACTCCGCATCCTCGTAGCGTCCGACCTGGTCGCCCGCGGCATCGACCTCCCGTCGCTCGACCACGTCGTCAACTACGACATGCCGTCGAGCGTGGCGTCTTACGTGCACCGCGTCGGCCGCACCGCGCGCGCCGGCAGGGCGGGCCGCGCCTGGACGCTGTTCACGAACGCCGAGGCCCGCTGGTTCTGGAACGAGGTCGCGGGCGAGAAGGCCGTGCAGAGGAGCGGGAAGGTGCAGCGCGTCAGGGTGACGGAGGAGAAGGAGGACGCGTTCGAGACGAAGGTGCAGGCGTACGAGGAGGCGCTCGCGAGGTTGGGAGAGGAGGCGAGCGAGGCGAGGGGGAAGACGCGGGCGAGGAGTCAGGAGTCGTAAGATAGGTACCCATTCAAGTAGATAGGCGTCGATAATATCTATCAATCGATGGCACTGGCGATTTTGAGTCTTGACAATGATTACCTAGGTACATAATACAGTACACTAAATTATTAGTATAGGGAGTTTAGTGCTAAAAGCCACTATAATTACAGTTGTATTTTCCCCCCTACTACAGTGGCTTGACAAAAAAAACGTCTAACAGGATTTCAGCAACCAAAATTTCAATTTTAAATGGACATAACTCTACGAACCACCAGTATAAAAATTTGAATAAAATTGCAAACATTATAATACTTAATAGATATTATAAAAGAAAATTTTCCCAATTTCTTTTTACTTTTAGGGGGCCCAAATATAGAAGTAAAACCTAAGGTATATAAAATAACCTTATTATTCTAAGATATAATTACTTCTAATATTTATATATAATTAATATATAAAACTTAATAATAATATAAACAAATGTATCTAATTAATATTTTAAAAGCTCTAGATTTTTTCTAATTTAATTCTAAGAAGTTATTAGCAATTTTCTAAAAACAAAGGCAAAAAATGAGGAAATTTTACCAATTCCCATACAAAAATAGATATTTTTAACAAAATACCATTTTAACCTTAAATAACTCCACCACAAAAAATAAGAAAAATAATATAAATTAACAGATTTATAGCTAGACTAATTACTTATAAAATTAGGCTAGAATACTCCATTAATATCATATAAAATAATAAAATGATGGCTTTATAAAGTTGGTGAATTTTGGTGTGAAAATCGCATTAGACGTTTTTTTTTGTCGACCCACTGTAAGCAATTACTTAATCCCTTCGATAGCTATAATTATAGCGACCTTTACCATTGAATCTCACTATACTTATAGCGCTTCGTACCACAAACCCTTCCCCTTTTCAGAGGCCGTGAGATTTTCGAGACATGGCCATCCATCCATCGCGAATCGCATCGTATCAAACTCAATCGAGATACCAATCAATTATTCCATCTCTTGACCTATCATGGTAATTGTTACATCCGTATCAAATCTAGGTTAGAAATGTCGTAATTTGTATTCGTTCAATTCTGTGATCACTCCGAAAGACTTCGCCCGAGTTCCCGCCCGGTTGGGCTGGGGTGCCCAAACTGCGCTGTGGCTATGCATTTGCATGTTACACACACACAAGCAGGCTATGCTCTCGATAAGGTAAATACAGTCTTGATGAGGCTACGTGCTTCCTGTTTCCCTAATTCTATTCTATGCGAACATCAAGCATCTTGTCACGAACGGCTTTCGGAAGAGGATATACGCTATATCATGAAAATACCTTAAGTCATTCCTCGTCGTGAAGCTGTCGGTCTTCGTTCAACTAATCAGGCAGGATGGGCGACTCTAGTCAGTCCAAGTTTGATCCCGAAGAGACCTTCAATCGAGCTAGAGACGAGTTTCTCGCTGGTCTTTCCGACCAAGACCGGTCGTTATATTCGCCATGTACTTCACCGGATGATTTGATAAAAGCTATTGAAGAGCTAAAAATTATCACGCAAAGTCAAGACAGAAGGCACCAGGATAAGGCTAGGAGATGGATTGGTGCTATCAGCAGGCTTTGTGCAGCTTTGAAGCCCTATTTAACTATCATAGACGTCTTCGTATCATCCAACCCAGAATATGCAGCATTAGTCTGGGGCTCACTACATCTCATTCTTCAGGTACGAGCAGATAGTCGACCATCATGTGACGGCAACTAATTGAGGGCAGCTCGCTTCTAACTATACCGAGTTCTTCGATAAATTAACCCAGCTATTATCTGGCTTGTCAGAATCGTTCTCACAGTATCGGCGCATACTCGATATTAAATTGCGGGCGAAAAGTAACAAGCTTGTACAAGAATGCGTCGCGGATGCCTATGGGATTCTACTAGAAATCTTCCACTCGGCGGTTCGAGTTTTTACAAAATCGGACGGGAGTGGGTATCTCCATTCACAATAGTCTTCTACTATAAGAGATTTCAACTGACGTGTAGTTCTAGAACTCAAGAGAACGTCGATAGTTATTGGCCAATTGATGTGGAAACCTTTCGATATTCGTTTCTCTGATTTAGTCGAGAAACTTGAGCGTCGCCATCAGACGTTATTCGATGAGCTGGCAGTTGCTAACCTTGAAAACCAGTTAGATGAGATGATGAATGCAGAGGCGAATCGAAAGGAAATGTCAGAAGAACAGAAACGGAACCAGGAAGAACGTAAAGCTGCTGCTGAAGAACGTGTAATGGCCCAAAAAGAGCGCACACTTGCCGAAGCCGAGAGGCGCTATAACCTAGACGCAAGTGGTCAGATGTCTTCCAAATTAGACACTCTTCTTGAGAAGGGACAATACACCGAAGATGAATACAGAGGTATGTTACAGCGCTCAGGTTGAATTCTGGCATACTAAGATGCCGTAGGGAAACTGCTATCGGCCGCTCGTAAAGGCATCTGTCCACCAAACTACGCAGATGCCAGAGATAAAGCTTCAGGTTTACGGCTAGATGGAACTGCGACCTGGGTGTTTGATACACCATCGTTCAAGTCCTGGGTTGAGGATTCACCAACACTAACGCCAAGTACCAGAAGCACTTTCGGGGGCAACGTTATGTGGATTACAGGTATGTTCGCTCGGCCTTAGCCACAGGAGATGAAATCTTACAATGCCAAGGCAAGCCAGGGGCAGGGAAAACAGTACTAGCAGCGTCTATCATCGAGTACCTTGAAAGTTCCTGCTCTGAAAACGATATTCTGTACTTCTTCTTCCAGTCGTAGTGTTCTGAGAATAGCTCCTCCGATGCTTACCGGTCTATTCTCTCACAACTCCTCCATAAGTCAAGAAATGACCTGGACCTTCTATATCGGTTTTCTTTTGCTGTTCCGAAACCCGATGATAGGCAAGGAGACACAGAGATATCTGACCTGTCAAAAGACGGGCAAAGGAAATTTACTTCGGCTGTTGTTCTCGAGCTTCTTCAACTCTGTCTTCGTCGGGGCTCTATACTTGTTCTAGATGGTCTCGATGAATGCAGGAACCTCGATGAGTTCCTCCCATCCCTAAGGTCCGTGCTTGAGGCCCATCCTCAAACCCGTGTTCTTTTATTGAGTCGCATAAATGTTGCTAAACTCAAATTCATGGTTCGAGATCAGCGTCGTCTGGAATTTTTTGCAGGGGGCGTCTCAACCGATATTGGGCTCTTCTTCTCAATGGAAATACATGAACTCTTCGACGAGAGAATGCTACCTGGGTCGATTGCGGATACCGACAACTTGGTCCAGAGACTTGTTCGAGGTGCCGATGGAATGTTTCTGTGGGCTCGACTTATGATTGACCTGCTTCGATCGCCGTCGATGACTCCATATCAGCGCCTGGAAGTCATCAGACAAGTCAGTGTCCCCGAGGGGCTAGAGAAGCTATACGAGAGGATATTCATATACATCGCGTCAACCGGTCTGCGGGCGCTCAAGCTAGCGAGTATGTGTTTGGCATGGCTCACTCGAACGATATCCCCAATGTCCTCGCTCCAGCTACGCGAGGCTCTTATCATCCAAGAGCACTTTCCTGACTCAGCGGCACTTGACGACATCATTGACTTTGAAGAAGCCGTCATTATGGCTTGCGCAGGTCTAGTAATACGAACCCGCACCAATCGACCCCAATCGCCGACTTTCTTAACCCCAGTCCATATATCGATCACGGAGATAGTTGAAGAGCTAGTTACGAATCGACTTTGGATTAATCAGTATTTAAATCACGACTTGCACTGCATAATTGCCGACTGCTCTGCGGCAAGAATGGATTTAGCGAATTGCTGTCTCCGCAAGATCCTCAATCCGGAGTGTCGCGACTGGTCGAAAGAGAAAGATGACGCCGAGGAGTTACAGTCGGTCACGAAGTTTTATAGCTACGCTTCGGCTTGGTGGCTTTGTTACATCAAAGAAGCTATAAGCAAATGTCAGCCAATAACAGATATGCACCCGCATGTCAAACTGGCAGTGCTCGAGGCTCTTTCAAAGCTCCTGGCACTATTATCTAAGCTACTTGAGAAACCCAGGGCTCTCTCTAGTTGGCTTTACGAGTTCTATTCTAGCCATTTGGTAAGATATCACCCGCTGAGTAACGCGTTGGGTTCAGTGGCGAATTAGACTACACATGCCTGGGCGGGTGATATTGCGCCGAACGAAATGTTGCTACGCAAGTTAACAATGTTCGATGAAGAACTGGGGAGTATAATAGAAAACTGGGGAAATCGCTTATGGACCACACCACAGATCATATGGGATGAAATGGCATCATTTGGCAATATCCAGTTATTCTTCAACCCAGGAACCACGAGGGTAACCTTCCAGTACCCTAAAATGCCAGCGACACGGAACCACCAGCAGAAGCTCGTTACGCTGGTATCGAAAACGACGCAAAATGGGGCAATGAAAGGCGTCCTTAGTATTTGGACTTCACTGTACGCTACGGTCAGCATGTGATGAAAGTTCTTTGCTAATCTTTGGTTTAATTAGACCTATCCATGATCCGAGGTACCATGATTTTCTCGGAATAAAGTCTATGCTGGACTTGACAGAATTCTGCTCTGACTGGAATATCGAATACGAACTTTGGCAACTTGTCCCAGAGCCTCAGCAGGTATCCAGCTTGAGTTTGCCTATGAATCAGCAAGATGTTCAAATAGTGCTCCATAACTGGCTCGGGTCTGCCTCCCCAAATGAAATGCACATACCACTAGCAATCAGCCCCAATGTACGGTCGTTCTCCGTCGTGCATACTGTTTTTTCTTGGATCCTGAAGCAGCACTCGATAAGCTACGAATTGCGATCAGGTTCTATTCCCGAGACTCTAAGACCAGCCCACAACTACCAACATTGGTCTCCGGGTACTTTTTGTCCATATTATTGCAAGGTCGATTTTAGCTTGAACGGGCAGTACGTTGCGCTAGTTGAAACGTCAAATGGGAGTTTATTGTACGATCCTTGTGGAGAGCAGCGAATATCTGTCTACGAGATTAATGCTTCTGCGGCGCTATCAGTGCTCAACATGGAACTTATAGGGAACCTTACCATAAACCATGGAGCAGAAAGAGTCAAAGAGATATTATTCCACCCCTACGGAGATATCATGGCTATTAAGATAAATTCAATCAAAAAAGATCGCTACAGTGGTTGGGAAACCTACATTCACCTATGGAATTTTCGCCAAGGTAAGCGCAGCAACGACTACCCATCTAACAACTGCTTACAATTATGCCAGAGTTCCCTGAATCCATCACTAGCTACTCTATCGGCAATGGATGGCACTTTGCGTTTTCTTCTTGTGGAGGTTACTTAAAGGCCCAATTTGGACTAACCATTCCCATTCCAAGCATTGTTGCTCAGGAACGATGTAACCTCCATTTGTCCCCAACCGAGTATACGTTTACACTCCGGCAATTATCCCAACCTGAGAATCAATCACGTAGCCTCATCAATAGCAACACCCAGGTGCGAGTTCCTCATAACGTGCCTCAACAAGAAACCACGTCTGTATCCTTACGAGGTTCCGACGTGATCCTATCAGACAAAAGAACATCATCTCATCAAAATGTTAATCTTGTTACGCTACCTGACTCTATAGACTTCAGTCAGACGAAACAGTCTGTCAGGCTGAGGCTGCCTCAAGGTCCAAGAGAACCTATCGGAATAAGCATCGACATCGAGCCTCAAGACGTTCAGATCCTATCATTTAGCATCTCCGCTCCGCTGTATGTCGAAAGGGACCCGAGAATGGTCCTGGTGCGAAATAGGGGAAATATGATCGAAGCGCCCCGCTTCCCCCTTTTTGACGTCTCGTACGGTCAGGTAGGGATGAAAAGGATCATGGAAGATTTCGAGTCTGATACGTCAGATCATCCGAAGCGGCGACGATATATTCAACCAATAGATGAATAAGGCGACGAATTTCCGACCAGTCGAGAAACTAGCCGTTAAAGGAAATATCAATATAGGGGTGGGATGATCTTATGCGCGTACTAAGCGTAAAGGACAAAAGGACAACCGTGATTATAGCGAATCGTAGCACCTAATCAGATGCTTAGGTAGGTATTTACTTTCGGTAGCTACCCCAGATATGGCGGAAATAATTTCTAAAATCCGGGGACACGCTTCTTGGTGTGTCGTACGGCCTTTGGAAATCTGCTATAATTATAACAGGGTTGGTAGGTGTCACTATGTATCATAGCCGATTCGCAGCTGTACTGTGGCAAAGCAAACAGTCTTTCCTCCCAAAATATCAATACCACCACCACTTCAGATAAACTCTACTGTATCATTCATTGCAACGATAGTAGTAAGGCTATAGCTATATTGGTTTTGTGCACCTATAATCCTGAAAGGAACGCGCTGGAACCGCAGAGAAATAGCGCCGCTCTCCTTATAATTATAATGCCTTATAGCCCGAAAGTTCACATCTAGTTACTTGAACTACTAAGTTAAGTACCTAGTAACTACCTACTATAGTAGTGTAATATCTCCCACATACCATCTCCTAACTTAATAGTGATTTACAAGATTCCAAGCCTCATTTAGGTCTCAACCGGTTAGCAATTCTACCGAAACCTATGCAGCGTTGATGTTGTGTTACATGCCATTATGACATCAGTTTATTAAGAGCATCAGTCTAGACTAAGAAGTGCGATAACGAGGAGGGATTCATTTGGCCCCCTCAAGTCCGTATTGGCTTAGGTGCCGCCAGAGTTCACCCTTCTATTAGACATCCAAGGAGTTGAATAGAATTTATAAGAGACAGTTGGGCTTCTTTTCAAACGTTCAGCCTGGTTTGATTTTCTCTTCCGTAAACGACCTACGCCAAAGTTCCTTTCTCAACTCATATTGCTTTTCTTTACATCATTAACTAGAGAACCGATGTCATGGCTGAACTTCTTGGTGTCGCCGCAAGCGCAGTTGCTGTCGTGGGTGTTGCTAGTGGCACCACGTCTATGCTGAAGAAGTTATGGGACGAGGTGCACAACGTCCCCGAAACTATCACGGACTTGGTACATCAACTAGAAATACTCGAATCCTGTTCCCACAGCACCTCTCCCAGCCTTATCCTTGACGACCCTGCGATTCGCCTTAGCACAGAGCACTGCCGCAGCTGTATGAAAGACTTGGCATCTACTGTTGAAAAGCTCCCGGAATGTATCGATAAACAGAAAGAACACCAGGCGGATCTTTACCAAAGCGAAAGTGGTTCTTAAGAAACAGGACCTGACGTACTTCGAGTGTCGCCTGCGCAGAGCTTTATTAATACTCCTAGGTGTTTCAGAGCCAAATTACCCCGTAGTTTAAGTCAGCTGCCAGGTTGAACTCCTCGCTACTGATACAGATAATAGCGCCACTGAAAGACTTCAACGCCATATCACGATGGCACAGCTTACTTTTCACAAAAGTCATCATAACAACCAGCTGGATGAAGAGCAAATCGACTTGGTGATCTGTAATCCGTCTACGAAGAGGGACATTATCAAAAGGTCATGGCACTCTTGGCCCTGTAGCTTGCTGAGCGGCACCATCAGAATTTGCTATTTAAATAGTCAGCAGGAACCTCATAGCACGCCCGAAACAAGTGAGTTCTTTCCTCCTCTCGTGAAGAGTGATCACAGCCTGACTAGCTTATACATTTAAGGTTACTCTATTCGAGTTATCGAGGCAATGGCAGGGTGAAAAGTAAATATTCGAATCTGGCGCGTGGCACCGAGCTCTCCGGCCATCCAGGCCGTCAAGGATAATGACTATCACGGTCTAAGAGACTGTCTAGTAACAGGACGCGCCTCTGCGTTTGATCTCACAGAAACAGGCGCTCACAGAAACAGGCAATACTTTATTACATGTATAATCTTTTCCAAGGTCAGCCTCCTTATTATGTGGATATAGGTATGCCGCATTTGCACAGCCTAAAGCCATTCATTTCGTCATTTTATGTAGCTGCCCCAGAAGACTGGTCTCCACGAGGTGGTCGGATCCTCGCGTGGGAAAACGGAGGCCAGTCAACATTCTAGGGCTCCAACCATGGCTCCAACCCGCCCCTGAATCACCGCTCACACCATTGCTATGGCTCTTATTGTTGGCTCTGGATACCTGGTGCGCACAGGACCGCCCCCGAAGCAGCTTCGCCGACGTTTATAGCTCCCACCTACAGCTAACTCTACAGAGGTGGCTCGCTCTGCTGAAAGGTTGTAGTGTGAAATTGGAAGAGTATGGAGGCCATGAAGAGAAATTCTTCCAAGGGAGGGATAGTATTCTATCCTACGATTGGGGACTCCACGATGGTCACGATACTAATGGGTACGCGAGGCTGTGGAGCATCATTCATGGTGCCAACTTCGAGGATTGGGAATTGGTGTGGGATATCCGGCATCTACCGCATAACGCAGAGACTGTTTCTTGCGAATCTTGATTTCCTATCCCGGGTGGGTGGCCAGGCGAAGCTCATGGAACAGCACGGGTATTATGTTAATGGTGGCGATGGTAGTCTGGAAGTTTGGCTTGCATACCTCATAAGGAGACACGGAAATCAGTTGTCCTGCGTTAAATATCACATGTTGGGCCCTTCTATCTAGCCAAAGAATCTAGATCTGGCACACTCGTACCCATTTCACATCTGCGACTATTATTATTACTACCACGTCCTCCTAAAGGAAGACCCAAAGGAAACGGCAGCACTGCCTAGAAGAAATTCCAATCCCGGAGTCGGCGGCGGGCAAGATGTGCTGGGCCAGCAAACCATGGACGTCTTCAAGAATGGGTGGGCAGACCTGGCGACGCTAGCCTCGGGCAACCTGCGCTGGCTCGCGTCCGGTCCGACTCTGGTTTTGGGCTGTACGTCTTCGACACGGTCGATTTTGCCAGCCCGGCTATCGAAAGCTTCTCCTGCCCCGCGGGCAAGACCCTGCATTGAAAAGGCGTGGCAGTTGACTCGTTCGACGTCAACGTCATCCAGCAGGACTTCCAGGGCGACGGCGCCTACGTGAATAACGGCTTGAGCATCGGCTGGTGGTAAATGCTACCTACTCGCTAAGCGCTAAGATCATGAGGCGACATCGCGGGGGTGACCGCCATCGAATTGGACGGAGTTCGGCATTTCTGGGTTTCTTTGCTTTTTGTATGGTGCATTAGCGTGATGGTTTGCATTTAAGAGGTTTCTGGTCGGGCACAGCGAGGGTTCACCTACCTGGTAGCTTGGAAAAGGACAGCTTAGTATAGCTTCCGATCTAACCTAATATAAGCATGATGTCAGCTTTAAACTTAATATACTTAACTTGCGAGTTGCTTTTGCATTGGGTAATTCTTGATGTGTCCCTGGAGCGCCGGAAAGTACCCAAAAAGGGGAACCCCCTGGTTTACCAACATCCAATTTATTTCCTATATGAGATCTACTAACGGGACCCAAAAAGCAATGGCACAAACAGGAAAGCATTTGCCGTGGAATGCCACATTCATAGATAAGTTGCGAAAGCCACATGGGGGAAGTCCGGCTCCTTCACCGTATCCGGAATCCGAAATCTTGTGTGGCGCCGGAGAGTCGAATTACCATGGCGATTGTCCGGAAGTCAATTAATAACACGGTCTTGCCCAAAGATTCATCCGAACTTGACTGACACGTTTCACTCAATCTCTTTTCTTATTCGATAATCCACTTGTTAGGTTCATCCTGTTAGCATTTCATCTCATCAATATCAGTCTAATCGCAAAATAACGACCAATCATCATGCCTTACACCATCCTATTCTTCGTCACCCGCAAGCAAGACATCTCTACGGAAGACTTCAAGACTCAATACGAGAATGAGCTCCTCCCGCTCCTCAAAGAAGTCGCCGGCCCGCACTTCCCGCAAGAGCACACCCGCCGCTACATCAAGCGCGCCGAGGGAGAGAGCAAGGACGCCACCGCCCGCAACCCCGACACCCCGGCGCAGGTGCTGGTCGGCGCGCAGGCCGACTTCGATTACGACGCCATCATCGAGCTGACCTTCGCGAGCGAGGCCGCCTTCGGCCAGTTCTTCCAGTTCGTCCACACGCCTGAGAAGGCGGCTAGGGTTATGGCTTTGGAGGACAAGTTCATGGACCGCTCGCAGATGCGCGGTGTTGTTTTGGGGGATGTGGTCGCCACTAAGAACTAAAAAGGGGCAAGTTCATCCGAACTGAGTGCGAATTTGGAGGATCTATATGCTAATGATCTTAGCTAGACGTAGTTATGACAGGGGGTTTACAGTTGAGGACAAGGGAGGCAATTGCCAATACTGCTTAGAGCGAAAAGGGTGCTTTCATCAAAGATGACCCGAGAAACCGTGCTCCTGTGTGTCTCACTTCTTTGGGGCCCCTTCATCGAACATCCCGCATTTATATCTTACACTCCAGTTGTATATCCTCTAGATGGTTTTAGAATGAAAATCAATCAACGTCGGAATCTTCGGAGAGCTCTAAGTCCTCGCTGCCGTCATCGTCCTCGCTGCCGTCATCGTCCTCGCTGCTATCATCGTCCTCCGCCTCGGTCGTTGCTTTCTGTGGCAAATATGCCAGATCAAGCTCATGTATGACCTCCTCCATTCGCGGAAACCAGCAATCTCGGATGAATTCCGAGAACGAGCAGGCAGCACGAGAGAATTGTTCCGTGAACTCCACGACCAATTCGTCTAATCTGCAACGCAAATAGTGGTCTTCTTTCCGTATGCTTGCATAATTTTGGCCGTAGCTTTCTAGATCTTTTTCTAAAGGCTCCGAAAAATAGTCCAGTCGTAAGTTCATACAACAAGTATGGCGAAGCCCATGAATCGTGTGAAGCTTAGTGGTTATGGACGTATGCTGAAACTTCAAGTAATCAAACGTAAGCTGACGCAATACAGCTTCCGTAATGATATCGGATTTGTTTTTCGTGACAGCGAATGTAAGCAGCTTCTCACAAATACAGATGACTCCCTTGTGATAACGCAGATGTCTGTCGTTTGATTTCTTGCGGTATGGGTGCATGTATTTCTTCAGAATTGTGTTGAGAAATATCGTAATAGGATAACAGCCATCGGAAGCCTTCGAACAGCTACAGGCACATCCATCTCCGATTGATAGTGTTGACAAGAGCTTGAAGTTATCGACGCTTGGCACATATGGGTCTCCTCCATTGCGGATTAAATGGCGGATGTGATCGCACACTTCGTAAGCAAGCCGTCCTAGTAATATGTGTGAAACTGTACGTTTTGGCAGATTGTCGACATTTGTCGTGATTGGCTCATATGGGACTAGGTAGGTCAGAGTAGCCCCATGGGTGATAAGCCAATTGATGTATGTTGTTCCAACGCCATACTGCATAATAACATTCATAACTTTTGTCTTGTCCTTGAAAAATCCGTCCAAATCTCGAAATCCCAATTGGAACGCTTTCTCGGCTAGCCAAACATCGCGGATGCAGTGATATATCGATGTGTAAGATCCACCGCCAAATCGATAGTCGTCACGCTGGATATTATACTTCTGAAAGGGAAATATGCCTCTCCTTTCGAGACTCGCGATCACTTCACCCGTCTTCGAATCGAGTACGGACGAGTTGTATCTTCCGGAAAGTCTCGCCTCCGGAATATGCTCAAATAATATGGATTTGAGCTTGTCACGCCACATCCTGATGTGTTCAAGCATGGTGGTAAAAGCTCTCTGTGAAAACTCGGAATATTCTTCCAGACGCAAGATATCCTTATACGAGAGATTGCATCCAGCATTTAGCAGAATCTCGACTGACTCAGCGCAAGTACAGTTGTTGCAGTCCATGAAAACTCGCCGGTTGCAGCATGCTGAACCACTCTGCCTCATAGCAAGAATGAGCGGGGATTCGCCGCAATAATAACTATTAATGTCTAGTCCTGGTATGGTGTCAATAAGTACTTTTAGGCCCGCCGGCCAACCCACTGAGAGGTGAGCAAAAGTCGGTTTATTCGGTTCTCTTCCTAATGAGCCTACCGGCAGATCTTGGAGTGATTGACGTAAGCCGTCTTCGCTACGGCGCAACAATGCCGTGTAGACTGGACTGTCGAAATCAAGAGCTGATTTCAATAGTTAGTACAAGTAGAGATGAAGGTACTATTAGTCCGCACTTACTTTCAGCCAGTACTTCTGACTCAGCAATGGACTCCCTGAAATCAAGTATATCGATCTCGTCCGCAGTCATGTCGCCGGAGGCTCCGCGAAGTAATTTCATCACTATTTCATTGACAACGAATCGAACGAATCGAGGTGGATGACGATTGAGGACGAATAAGAACCACCTACTTCTTCCTAAGCACCTATCGAGAATATGACTAAACACTTAATACCCATGATCCATAGGAATTATGAACGGTCTTGCAACATAGGACTCACCTAGTATTTGATTTGACCGGTGTGCTGCAGGGAATACCTAAGTCCAATAACGCACGGAGGAAATTATTCACATCGTTCAATCCATCTATCCCAAGACGGAAATCAACATATTCCAATTCCTACTCTTTGGTTCAGTACAACACAGTAACGGATTACAAGTGACTCACTGTGTCGAATATGGCATGTATCGCCGTCCCTCCAGATTCATCCACATCAGTTGGTAAGGCAGAACCGTTGCTATATATTTGTCGAATTTTTGATATTGCAATGCCAATAATTTCATTGAAGCTAGAGACGTGGAAGGAAGGCTCATCTAGTAAATCCTTATCAGTTATTCTCAATACGCGAACCAAGGGGCCATCCTTCATCATGTCAGACCAAGAATGGTCTGCTGATTTGACAAGTAAGGTATTCATCAATGCAGAGACGATGCGGAATACCGGTGCTTTATTCCGATCGACCATTGCAAAGTATTGAAATATAGGACTTATACTTCTCCCGCCAGCACCACGAGTCATGCATAAGCTCACAGAAACTGCAGCGGACAGATATCGATGTAAGCCAGTTATCAAGACACCAACCTTTCGTTGGTGCACCGATGTCACTGGCTGAAAACGGGGACACCACGGCTTGTGCCTCGATTCCGTGACCAACTCCTCAAACGTTGAGAACCAGAACCAATTGGACGATTTGCGAGTAACGCGACGGCGTTGTCGACAGCTGCATGATGATTCTGTCTTTTGATTCGCTACTAGAGCAGACTCTTGTTGAACACTGTCTTGAGGATCAGCTGCGATGAAGCTAGATGAAGCTGCCGAGCTCAAATTGGCCGCATCGCTTGCTGCTCTCCACAACGACGGCTTTGAGATCATCATGCTGACAGCTATTCTATGCAAGGTTTCACTGTCGGGTGTCGAACTCTGGTTCTTAAGGATGAGATCTACAGCTTGTCCTATCTTCAGAACCTCAGCATGTAGAGATTGCGTGTGGGGGACAAGAACAGAGACTTGGTCTGAGATTTGAGAGTTCGAGTGTTCAATGGCTTGAAACCCGGCGAGAACAGTCGACTGTGTATTTATCTGACGAGCTGCGTCTGCTGCTTGTGTTGTTTGAATGTCGCGTGCAATTCCAGTAAGTACGTCAAGTTGAGGGCTTATGGTCGATACTTTAGTTTCGATTGCTGATGATATGTTTCTGTCAGTGTTAGCTTCACTGCCCATTTTATGATATAAAGAGGTTCTGCCGTTCTGGTAGGTAGATTTACTTACAGTCCGAGACCTTGCATCGCGATGGACAGGTTCTTGATAATTTTGTCAAGAGTTGATTCTAGCTTATCTAGATCGGATAGGCGAAACGGGAATGCAAGCTTCTTCTTTTTCTCCTTCACTTTTTCAATCAGATTTGTCGGGTCTACTGGTCTGTTTTCCTGGAGCTTGTCATGGAGAGCCAGCAGGTCGGCTTGGACTTCCCGCAAAGACGACACCACAGCCGCAGTTGAAACTTGATATTCATTTTTTAGTGAAGGGGTGATTGATTCGATGATTTTGAGAGACTGCTGGAGCTGCTCAAGGCGCTTTAGAGACTTATTCACGCGACTGTCGCGGGATTTGAAGGCGTCGAGATATTCTTTCAGGCTCCCATAGACCTGTAGGCCAAGAGATACGACACCAACGACCGTGCCCAATAGGCCGACGGGCTCGACCATGGTGGAAGACAGGTATGATCAGAGTAGAAACAATTTGCAGAAGAATGTCAAGTTTTGGTACTAAATCTCCTAAATGGCGGAGGAAGTGGGAGGTAGTGCATCACGAGTAAACATTTGTTATGTGAAGACTCCGCTCCTAAAAGGTAGAGAAAATGAAAGCAGGCTATGGATACGCTGGCCAGCTGGCAGAAGGCGAAGCAGAGTGAAGCCACAATGCTATGCTGCCATACCACAAGGCCGAATCGCGCTTTTGACCAATCACTCTTATCTAAGTATTAATTAAGCACCCTACCTAAGGTACTTACATCTATTACAACAATTCTGGACAGTGTGACTCCGAACGGCGAGAACTAGTTGCCCTTTACCGTTTACTACCTAACACCTACTTTACATTAATGTCAAAGGATGATTCTGCTGTAATCAAAGTTAGCAAGAGATAATTTTAATTCCGATTCTTTCATTCCAATAGATCCGTGTACAGGCATCATCTAGACAGAATTTCAATCGACCGGTCTGTAACCTGTTATGCAAGCATGTGTCATTGCGCAGCGATCTTCCTTCTTACGCCTCTGGGGAGGCGAATCGGGTGTTCAGTCCATACGAAAGGCTCCTCCTTATCGAATCACGCCTTTAGGTTACATGCCTACGTGTTCTGTTGCTACTTGGTTTACTATGAGGAAAATGCGATTCAATTCGTTGCCCTTTGCCCCTATTAAGTGACTTACATACCTAAGCTTCATCACGTAAGAGCATTATCAATAACACAAGTGTCATTACATAAGTCACCCCTATTACATAACCTTGCCATTAGGTCAGGGTATCTCATCAGCTTCAAGTACGTGTCTAAGCGCTATGATAGTAAATTTAATGTATCCTAGGCTTGTATCTCACCAGGAATAATTGCATGTTAAGTTATTTATATAATATTTATATCAAAGCCAAGTTGACCATCGTGTCGCCTATTTCAACGCTTACGTAACAATATGAAGATACGGGATAATCATACGAATCTCTATTCGGTTTCTATGTTCTAGTCCGGGAAGCTATCACTATCCCCAGTCTTGCATCTTCTATCTATCCCTTTCAAATATCAGCCCTCAATCACCCCTGCGGATTTCTCGATGCCATAATCGCGCTGATATCCTCCGCCAGGCTGATCGGCAGCGGATCTCGCACGGACGCCGTTTCCAACGCCGAGAAGACGGCCTTGACGCCGATGCCAACTTCCTGGGTCCCCGTCAGCGTCTGCAGCTCGTTGAGCGACTCGTTGATGTCGGCGGGGTTGCCGAATTTGCCCGACGCCGACAGCAGCACCTGCAGCTCGCGGTGGTCCTTGACGGCCGGCACCGCGATCTCTCGGTCCCACGCGAAGACGCCGTGCTGGTCGAGCATGGACCGCTGGCTCGTCGTGGCTATAATGAGTAGTCTCCGGTTCTGTGGTATCATTAGTATTGCATATATAAGGGACTGGAACAGATGATTACGTACCTTGGGAGGTCGGGTTTCAAGTACGGCACCTAGATATTGAACGACGGCGTTGGAGAATCTCAGTCCGATAGGATTCCAGTCGATGATTTTCTCTACGCTGTCAAGGATCACGATGGAGAGGGCTGACTTGTAAGCATCAGAAAAGGCGCGTCGGAGATATTCAAGCTTGGCAGCCTCGTTCGTTCCGACGTCAATCGGTCTGATGAGCTTCACAAATGGGAATTCTGATTTCAGTCCAATCTCAGCAGCCAAGGCCGTCTTTCCGGCTCCGTGGGGACCGTGCACCAAGACCGAGAACAGAGGGGACTTCTCGGAAGTGCGCACTGCTTGGACGAAGCTGAGACCAGTAGAAAGAATAGACTGAATGTGAGGGCTGTAGTCAATGATGCCGTACGGGGAAGCACCACTGAGTTCTTCCTCGGAAATACCAAAAGCCGGCTTGACATCTTCCAGCGCTTTCATGAAGTCGGCCCTCGTTAACATGACATCCTGGGGGTTGCCGCTGACGCCGGTGACATCGCCCAGCTTCGTATGCCGAGTGAAGGCATAAGACAGAGCCGCTTTAACCAGACCAGAAATTTCTGCACCAGAATAATTCTTCGTCAGGTGCGCGAGTTCGTCTATGCTGACATCGGCGCCTAGTTTATCGATTTGCCTAATTTTGGCGGTATGGATCTAGAATTTGTAAGCAATTGCGCAGATGGGATAAGGATCGGGTCTGCCTCAGAAATATCATAGCTTCTAGACACTCTAATGGGGAGAATGCAGAGTTACTCACGTTAAGGATTTGTACTCGGCCATGCTCGTCCGGTAGCGAAATCTCCACGTGTACTTCGAGACGGCCGGGTCGCAATAGCGCATCATCGATCATGTCCTTACGATTGGTCATGCCAATAAGTAGAATGTTGTTGAGTTGGTCCACACCATCGAGCTTGGACAAGAGCTGGTTGACAACACTGTCACCGACACCGGTACCCCCTGTCCCGCTACCTCGCTGCTTGCAGACCGCGTCCAGTTCGTCAAAGATAATGATATGAAGTCCACTTTCTTCACCCTTCTCCTTGTACTCCTTCTCCGCATCCGCAAACATTTTCCGGACGTTCTCTTCCGACTGACCGACATATTTATTAAGAATTTCAGGTCCGTTGATGATCTTCGGTTCTCGGGCATTGAGCATCTTGCCGATTTGTCTAGCGATCAACGTCTTCCCAGTACCAGGAGGTCCATAAAGCAAGACACCTTTCACGTGGGAGATACCCATCTGCTCTACCAAGCCAGGAGGAAAAACTCGAGACGCAAAAGCACGTCGGAAAATGGTACTGAATTCTTCATCTAGACCTCCGATACCCATATCGGCGAATTTGAAATCCGGCCGAAGGATCGCATTGGTGGCAGGCCGTTTCGTGGAACCCTTCAACTTGATGGGGGTTTTTGCGTCCTTGTAAAAGTTGATCTCCGGCGGATTGGAGACTACCAGCAAACCTCGAACATCGGGCCTTGAAGATGATTCCGAAGCTTGACCCTTCTCGTTCCCGAGCAGTTCTAGTAGTTGAACCGTCTTAACAACGAACATTAGGGGAATTCCCCTATAGTCCATAATTATTCGTTGACCAGGAGCAAAGATCTGGTCCTTAAACATCTTGGTGAAGGCATCCGCTAGTTCATCCTGATCGTAAGGAACGTCTGTTACCTTGCGCTGCGACGCGAAACCAACCTCAACGTCCATGGCTGTCAGGGGAGTCTTGTGGTCGTATCTCTCCCCAATGACGGTATCCGTCATACTGATACCACACCATGTTCGCTGGGGATCCGACAGACTTATGCAGCCCGGTTGGATGTATTCGGTCGGGCGAGCGGTTACGACGAAGTTGCCGTTCAGCAGAACGTGTATGTCTCTACCGGACGGGTCGGGAGAAAAATCCTGCGGCGATACGGCGCATAAGTTTCCAAAGATATACTGTTGAGCCAAATCGTTTCTTTCCAACTTGGCTAGTCTAAGCTGGACCGGGCGGCCCACAGGAGGGCGACTGTTCCTCTGCTGAGGTGCCATATTGTTTCCACCGTAGCCTGGCGATGGAGCCCCGTAAGCGCCTCTCGGGTCGTATTCGGCAGGGCCACCGTAATCTCGTGGCGGTCGGCTCTGGGGGACTTGGTTGTAGCCACCTTGATCTTGAACTTGGCGGCCGGGTAGACCACTGCGGGGCCCTCTTCCAAAGAGGTTGTTTCGTAAATCCATGGTTACGTAGGAAGTAGGGACTTAGGGAATGTTTGTCGGCCAGTCGGGTGCTGTCCGTTCGCTCTATATATACCGTGTTAGTACCGTGTTAGTAGGGGTGAACCAATGTCAGACCAAGTTGTGTTAGCAGAGGTACTGACCTAGTATGACGACACAAGTTTGCAGCTACTCTAAAGATATTGCGGGTGGGATGCAGAGATTCCAGATCCTACAGCCTCAGCATCATATTTCTAGTCGATTTGATGAGTTACTTGTACGTTGGAAGCGACAAGATTAGGACAGATTGGTATAAAGATTGAGGTTAAGGACAGGTTGGTTGCTGTAGGGCTGTGAGCTGAGTTTCGCCAGGCTGCGGGTAGCCCGTTACGTCGCAGCTACTGTTTCAAAGCTAATGTTCTGCCTTAGCTCGGATTGGTCTAGCTTCTACCCGAACCCCAGTTTCAGTGGCGGGGTTTATCTACATACCTAGTACCGGGTAGGGACTAGATGCAAATATGCAACTGCGCAGCACCATTCATTAAACAGCAATTTCACTATCCCGAGGACTGTTTCCGATGAAATACCTACCTAGGTACCCAAAAGACGATTATCCAGGATGGACTGATCAGCCGGCAGCAGACCAAAGGTGATAGCCCGGGTAGCCTACTGTTGACACGACTGATGGTCGTAGTTATCACACGTATTAGTCTAAAGCTCAGTGGAAAAAGAACTGATAAACTAATAGTTATCCGCCTGGTCGACCTAAGCCTATCTTGATATCTTTAAATGCTTGCAAAGTTATCAGGAATGCCTATATTATGATGAACTCTCGACTTTCAGGTAGATAGGAAATATAGTAATAATTGGCGTATTTTTCAGGGTTAAGAGATGGATCTCATGGCCAAATCCAAAGATTCCTACTTAGAACCCGAAAGAGATTACTCTAGATATCACGATAGCCGCAAATTACTTGACAAATCTGGCAGGTTGTCGTAGGGACATGTTTTCGATTTCTTGGTTGCTTTTTCGTGAGCGGGTGCCTAAAAATAATGTCCAGCAATTCAATTTTACTAAGTGTGATTTGTTCAGTTCAAGGTATGTACTGCGTGAGTCCCATCACTCTGATCGCGGAGGTACATCATTGATACATCGAGTTTACCACATCCAGGTAGAGCCAACAACCAAAGGCCTCCGTGTTAGTCAGGCAATCAGGCAGTTAACACAGGTACGTATAGTCACCAGTTTGGTGTGAATATTGATCTGCGGCTCGAAATCGATGTGGTGTAAATCTCTAAACCTGCTTGCTTGAGATCATAGGATGCCCCATCCAATTCGCTGTGGATTTTCTACACGGCTAGCCCCCGAGACCATGTATCCCCCTTTCTCTATATGTACCTGAGCCCCGGAAAAATTCCGTCTTGTCCGCATAAGGTAGGAGGTTGGTAGGTAAAAAGGACTTATCCAGAGATAAGTACTCAAGTTGCCCAAATTTCATCTCTTGTCCCAAGAGCAATCTTACGCATTAGAGCTATCTGCAACTTCAAGCCTTTATTCCTGGCCAGGCTGCCGCGCCGTATTTTGCGGCCTAGAAGTACACCGAACTTCCTCGAAAGTCAAGCTTGGGGATGGCATTTCGAACGCTGGCGCACCCCCGAGTTCGTACGGACCACTATTGGGGCCCAGAGTCAGACTAGGCGGACGCGAGGGCGTCTGTTGCAAGATAGGACTCGTTGTACTATTCCTTCCGGCGGCTTCCCAGGAGGGGCGGTGCGCTTCGAAGCATGCGTTGATGAAGGTCTTTCGAACTGTACACTACTCAGTTAGCGGTAAAACAGAAAGGGGTCAGACTGAGTTTGTTTCGGCTGGCTTACGCTCTGGATTTGCAAATTCCATCTCAAGGTCTCCTTGGCTTCGGGCTTCGGTCGGCGGATATATCCCTTTATATTCGTACATTTTGGAAGCCGATACGTTGGCTGAGGATGGTCGTGACCGCGAATGCGACGCGGATGCTGAACTAAAGTCTCCGCACAATCTTCTCCCAGTGGCTCTGAGCGTTGGTGATTTCCTGCTCGGCTCATCAAGGGGTGGTCCGTATTCCAGGTCGACCTCAGTTGAATAGAGCCGTAGTATTAGCTGATTTTCCCCTCTGAGCTCTGGTGTTTTCTCAAACCACCTTATCTTGTATTCCAGGTGATGGGATGCCTTATTGCTTTGATGAGTAGTGAAAGAGAACGTGGGCTCGTCGTCCCGATCGTTTCGTCGCCAAACTTTCAGGTGTGCCATTCCTGCGATCTCCTTCTCCAAGGTGTTGCTTATTCTCGTTACGTGGATCATCGCCAAGTACTCGTAGCCGCGAAGTTTCCGTTGAAAAATTTCCCGATCAGATTTCTGGTCAAATTGATAGACTATCATATCCATGAAGCTGGCTTTCATGGTGCCCGATGCCAACGATGTAATTTCGAACCGGTGGTTGAGGTCTCTTGGTAAGAATGATGCCCGGGAGTTCACATTGTTAGGCACCGTGTGTAGTATACATGGTAGGCTCATAAAGAGATAAAGTAGATCTGAAAGTGAATTGTATTTTCTAAGATCTAACCTAATAGAATTATAAGATTTTGAAGATCTGACTTTTGTGGAGCTTATTGGGCTTATCTTCGATAACGTTATATGGTGGTATCTGGTAGAATGCCTAATATTTATCCCCCCTAAAAGAATCGAATGACTTGCGAAATTAATTAATAATTATGATTTTGAGAAATATTATCGAATAATTATGAGATATTATTAAGAATTATTAATTTAATTATTAATTTAAATTACATTTGAAATTATTATATTAATTTTTTCTTTAAATTTTTATTTTTATAATTAAAATATTATATTATATTATTTTATATAATTTTTAATTAAAAAATAATTTTATTTTTAATTATATATAAATATATTTTTTTAATATTTTTTTCCGTTTTTATAAAATAATTTTTATAATTTTTTTAAATTTAATATAATTTTTATATAATTATTTTAAAAAAGTTTTATAAAAAAAATAATTATTTTTTTTACGCATTTAATTTAATAATTAATTAATATTAAAAATATATTTTTTATTTAAAATTTTTATAAATATAATAATATTTAATTTAAAATAATAAAAATTTACGAATTTTTAAAATTTATATAAATTAAATAAAACCGATTATTTAAAAATAATATTTAATAAATATTAAATAATAATTAAAATTTTTTTTTTTATTATTATAAATATAAATTATTTTAAATTAAAAATTTAAAAAAAAATCGAAAATAATTATATTTTTAAATTTATAATTATTTTTTTTATAATAATTAATTATAATTTTAAATTTTTATATAATATTAATATAAAATTTAATTTTAAAAAAAAATATATAAAAATAAATTAAAATAATTTAATAAATTATTTTTTATAAATTAAAAAAAATGTAAATATAATATATTAATAAAATAATTTATTAGTAATTATATGAAATTTTAATATTTTCAATGAATTTACTATTAATTTAAGTAAATTTATTAATAATATATATATATATTTTATAAAATTATTATAATATATTTTTAAAGGTTTTATTTCTAAGGGTTACGGTAATTTTTTTATTAATATAACCATTAAATATTAATTATTTTTATTTTTATTAATTAAATTAAATTAATTTTTTATAATTAAAATTTTTTTTAAAAATATTAAATAATATTTTATATTATTTTTTAAAAAATATATTTAATATAATAATCTAATAATAAAATTATTATTAAAAAATTATAAATTTTCTAAAAATATAATATAAAAGTTTATAAGAAAAAATAAATTAATATGTAATTTTAATTTTATAAAAATATTATGCGAAAAAAATATAAAATAAAATAAATATAAAATATAATATTAAAATAAAATTAAAATGAAATATTCAAATATTTCTAAATAAAAATAATTATAATTATATAAGAATTAATATTTTAATATTAATTTATAATATAATATTAATAATTTATTAATTTAATTATTATAATAGAATTTTTAATTTTTAAATATTATTAATATAAAATATTCCGGAATTTATTTTTAATTTTAATTCATTTAAAAATATTAGATTTTTTAAATCGAAAATTTTTATTAATTAAAAAACGTTTTTCATTAATAAATTTCTTAGGTATTATTAATTATATTTATAATTATATTTTTTCTATTAGACTAAGTATTTTAAAATAAATTTCCCATTAATTTTATTAATGCGTTTTTTTTTTAAGATTTTAATTTTATATGAAATGTAATTTTCATTATTTCTTTTAATAAAAATATATTTTAATTATAATTTTTATTTAATAAATAAATTTGGATTTTTTAATATTAAAAATAATTAAATAATAAAAATTACTTGATAAATTTATTAATAATATAAGAAATTTAATTTATATATAAAATTATTAATTTTCTTAATAATTATAAAAAAATTAATTTATTAAAATAATCATTTTCACTTAGATTTATTTAGAAAATAATAATTTTTATAAAATTATAAATAAATTTATTAATTAATATTAAATTATATTAAATTATATTTCATATTATATTTAATTTTAAAATTTATTATAATATAATTAATAGCGGTTTTAATTTTTTATTAATATATTTTTTTTTAAGTTTTATAATTTAATAATTTTACTAAAATTTTTAAAATTAAAAATAATAATTTAAATTAAAAATTATAAATTAATTTATTAAGAAATTAATTTAATATTAAAAATTTAAAATTATTAAAATTATATTATAAAATAAATATAATTTTAATTTATAATATATTTATAATTATAATATAATATTATAATATTATTTTGATATTTTAATTTTTCTTTTTATTTTACCTATTAATTTAAAAATAATAATTAATTAAAATTCTAAATTTTATTTTATTTTTTATTTATATTATTTATTAAAATTTAAATATAAATTTAAAATTTTTATCGGAAATAATTTTAGAAAAAAAACCCTAATTAGCAATTAAAAAAACTCGATAAAAAATTAAAACTTAATCTTTTACTTTATATATAATATTATTTAAAATAAAAAATATTTTCTTTAAGAATTTATATATATTTATAAATATTATATTATAATTAAATTAATTTAATATTTGCTAAATAATATTAGTAAATTAAATTTTAAATAATTTAATAATAATATTTATTATTATAATATAAAAAAAAAAAAATAATTTATTAATAAATTAAAGTTTTCTTAGAAATAATTATTTATTTATTTAATAAATTTAATAATTAAAATAATATTTAATATAATCGTAAAATTTAAATAATAATTTTTAAATATTAAAACCATTTAAATTATATGTTATTCTTTTTACGTTAAAATAATATTTATTATTATATATAATTTTGAAAATATTTTAAATATAATTTTTAAAAATATATGATTTTTTATAATTATTATTATTAATTATATAAAATAAACCGTTATTTTTAAATTTATAACGGAAATATTTAATTAAAAATTTATATTAAAATTCATTTATAATTTTAATAATTATTTTAAATAATTTTTTATTTATAAAATAATTTTTTTAATTTTTTTAAAATATTTATTATTAATCTAAATATTTATATATATTATATAATTAAAATTATTAATTATATTATTAAATTTGCTTTTATAATATTAATTTAATTTATTAATATTTTTAGGTTTAAATATTATTAATAATTAAAATAATATATTTAGAATAAAATTAATTTTTTTTTTTTATATATTATATATTAAATTAAAATTCAAATAAAAATATTAAAATAACTATGAATTATAATTTTAATTTAATTAAATTGATTAATTTGAAATTAAATTAAATTATTATATTTTTAGTAATTTTATAATTTATTAGAACTAATATTAATTATTAATAAAATTAAAATAAAATTTAGAGAAATTAATAAATTTATATAAAACATATAATTTTAAATTCTATCGCTTAATATTTTAATTTAATTTTTATAAGAATTTTATTTATAAATATAATAAATTAAATTACATTTATAAAAATTTTATATTTATTATATATGTTATTATAATAATAAATTATAATATTTAATTTTCATTTTTTAAAAGTATTAATTTTCAAAATAATTAACTAATTATAATTTTAATAAATAAAATATTCGGGATTTATTAAAATCTTTTAAATTAAATAGAAATTTATTTTTTTAAATTTAATTAAAATGAATTTAATATTTATCATTTATTTTTTATAATTAATTATTATTTTAAAAGGGTTTTTATTTATTTTATTCTTTTTAATAAAATTATTTTTCATTTTTAAAATAATAGAATTTTCTAATGATATTAAAATATAAATTTTTAGAAAAAATTTATATAATTAATATATATTTTTAATTATATTAATATTTCAAAGAATTTAAATTTCTAAAAGATTTTAAATTTATTATTAATAATTATTAAACCGAAATTATTAATAAAAAATGTTAATAATCTAATTAAAAAATATCTAATAAATAATTTTTTTAAATTTAAAAAAAAATTAAATTTTTTGAATAATATAAATATAATTACTAAATATTTTATATAATTTTTAGTTATTTTAAAAAATATTATAATATCATTTATATAAATAATATAAAAATAATAATATAAATTAAATTTATAATTTATAAAATATTATATATAATTTAAATTATTATAATAATTTATTAAAATAATATTTAAACTTTTTAATTTTCTAAGCGAAATTATAATTATTTAATTTTTATATAATAATTAAATTAAAAATTAATAGAAGAATTTTGAATTATTAATTATAAAAATATATTAGTAATTTTAAAACCTAATAATAATTAATTTTATAATTAAAAAAGGAAATATTTAAAATAATTATTTTATTAAAATTTTAGAAACTAATAATTACGTAATTTTTATATTCGTTATTTATTATCTATTATATAATAAATATAAAATATTTAAATAATATAAAATTTTTCATAAATTTTAATTTATTATTTTTTTATATTTTATTAAATAATTTATTAATAAATTTACGATTTTTAAAACCTAAATTATAAATTTTAATAATAATTTAAATTTGATTTTACTAGCTTTTAATAAAAATAATTTATATCATTTTATTTTTATTTATATTAATAAAAATATTTTTTATTTTATATATTATATTTTTTATAAATATTTTTAATTTTATTTATAAAAAATTTATTTTAAATATAAATATAAATACTTTTATTAAATTTAATAAAAAATAAATTTTTTATATGTTATATTTTTAATAAAAATATTATACTTTTAAATAATATTTTTTTAATATTAATATTATTTTTTTAAAAAATAAATTAAATATCTTATAAAATAATTTTATTTAAAATAAATAATTAAAATATTTTATTAGAAAAATTAAAATCCATTAATATCTAATAAATTTTTATATTATTAGAAATTATAATTATTATTTAAATAAAAGTAATTTTTTTTTAGATTATTTTAATATAATTTTTATTTTAAAAATCTTTAAAATAATTTAATTTTAATTTTTTTTTAATTCTAATAAATTTATTAATATCATTAAAAAATGAAATAATTTTAATAAATTTAAATGATATAATAATTTTAAATATATTATTAATTTTATTAATAAAAAAATAATTTCTTTTATATTTTTTTTTTAATTTTTAATAAATTTATATATCTAATAAAAATTATGATTATTATTTTAAAAAATATTAAAATATTAATAATAATAAAAATGAATTAATTAATTAAGAAGCTTTTTTATATAATTTAATAATTAATAATTATTTAAAATAATTAATATTAATTATATATTTATAAAAAAAAAAATAATTTAAAAAGTAAATTAAATTATAATTCATTTTTAATAATTTATATTTTAATTTAAAAATAAATGGCTTTTTTATTTTTTACTAAGGAATTATAAATTATTATTTTAAAATAATATTTTTTTTAAAAAATAATTTTATTATTAATTCTTTTAATTATTATTAATTTAATTTTAAAATATTTAATATTTTAAATATATTATTATAATTATAATTATTTTATTATAATATTTAAATCTTTTATATTAATATATATTAAAATAAATAAATTTTAATATAATATAAATTATTAAAATTAAATAATAATAATATTAAATATTTTATTTGGAATAAAATTTATTTTATTATTAATATATAATTATGAGTTTTATTATTTATATACTTATATATTTTTTTATATTACCGAGCCGGAGCCGATAATTTTTATAGCTAGATAATTTCATAAATTTCTTTTTGATTTTTAGATAATTGGTATTATTTAATTGATAATTTAATTGCGAATTTAATATATTAAATTATATTAAAATCCGATTAATATATATTAAGTTATTTGAAATTAGTAATTATATTAGACCATGTGATATTTTTCGGAATTAATTGCTAGTCGCATCGCATTTTAATATCTTTATATTTAAATTTAAATATTTAAATAATTTAATTATATATAAATTATTATTAAAAATTTTTATATTAATAAAAAGCTTTTTTTAATTTAAATTAAATAAATTAAATTACGTTATTATAATTTATATAATTATAAAACTATTTAAATAGGGAGAAAATGATAATTAAAATTAATATACTAATTAAAATTAAATGTAAATACTAATATCTTTTTAAATATAAATTTGAAAAAAAATCGGAAAAATCTAAGAAAAATATATATAAATAACTTTTAATTAGTATAATCAATTTATCTAAGTTACATAAGATGGGAGCTTAGAGCAAATTAATTATATTAGAAATCGTATTAGAATTAAAGTTTTCGGCGCGGAGTTTTAAGCGGATATATAAGTGTACGGATAAAGCCCGGGAAGAGATTTTTAGGTGTACGGATAATAAAATTCATAATTATATTTTAAAAGAAATTAAAATTTCTAAAGAATTAAATAAATTTATTTTTTTAATTAGAAATTTTTTATATTATTATATGATTAAATATAAAAAAAATTTAAAATAATTATTAAAATTTTTTAAATAATTTCGATAAGAAAATTAAATTATAAATTAAAAAATAGCATTTTGAATTTATTTTTCTATATAAATTAATAGTAATTTAATAAATTTAAATTTATATTTAATATTTTTATATATAAATAAAAAATAAATATCATTTTTTTCATATTTAATTTCTTTTTTAATTTTTATATATACTTTTTTTTCATTTTTTTTATAAATTTTTTTATTATAATATAATTAAATATAATAAGTTTTTTTTTATTTTTAATTTACTAAGGATAATTTATTTTAATATATATATTATCTTTCAAATTATTATATTTTTATTTAAATTTATAAAAATAAATTTAATATTATTAATAATATTAAAATAAACGGAATATTTATTTATAATTATTTTAATTATCATATTAATTATTATTTAATATAAAATCAATTTTTATTATTATAATTATAAAAGTAATTTTAAGCGTTTTATAATTAAAATGAAATTTTTTTTTTAATTTTAAAAATCTTAATAAAATTATTTACCGAATTATTTGCTTTTATAAAATTATAAATATCTTTGGTTTTTATATTAATTTCTATATAATTAATTACCCTAATTAATAAATAAATTATTTTAATTAATCAAAGCGAAATTAATAATAATAATTTTTAATATAAAAATTAATTTAAGTATTTTAAAAATAAAAATATTAAAAAAAAAAAAATTTTATTTGAATAAAAATTATTTATAATAATTTTATTTTTATAAAAATGTTATTTATTTTTAATATAAATTAAATAATTATTAAGATTTTTAATTATTATAAAAATTTCTAAAAATCTTTATAATTTAAAATAAAATAAATTATAAATTTAATTTTTATATTATTAATTAATAATAAATTTATAAATTTTAATAAATATAATTAATTTCATAATTTATTTTTAAATAAATTTATTAATAATAATAATTTTTAAATTATATTTAATTATAAGTATTTTTTTTTTAAATTTTAACGAAAATAAATTTAAATTTCTTTTTAAATTATTTAATTATATAATTAAAATTATATTCTATTACGATTTTTATTACGTTTAAAATTTATATAATATATTACATTTAGATAATTTTATAAAATAATTAAAATAAATTAATTAAAATAATATTAAAATTTTTTATATTTAATTTATAAATTTAAAAAAGATTTATAAATAAATAAATATTATATTAATAAATATTTTTATTAATTATAATGTAAAATTTTAATTTATAAAATAAATTAACATTAAAATTAAAATAATTAATATATTATAATTTTTATTTATTAAAATTATTATTAAAATTTAAAAAAATAGCAAAGCTTATAATAACTTAATAAAAAAACCGTTAAATGTAATTTTAATATTAAAATTTATTAATTTCGCAAGGCAATAATTCTATTATTTTATATAATATTAATATAATATTTTAATTAAATTATATGAATAATTAATCTAATTATAAATCTATTAATTTAAATTATTTTTCCCATTATTCGTAATAGAATTATTCAAAGTTAAAATGGTATTTTATTGAAAATGTCCATTTTTATATGGGAATTAATAAAATTTTTTCATTTTTTACTTTTATTTTTAAAAAACTACTAATAATTTCTTAGAATTAAATCAGAAAAAATCTAAAGCTTTTTAAATATCAATTAAATATATTTATTTATATTATTACTAAGTTTCATATATTAATTATATATAAATATCAGAAGAAATTTCATTTTAAAATAGCAAAATCATTTTATATACCCTAGGTTTTGCTTTTATATTCAGGCCCCTTAAAACCAAATAAAAATTAAGATAAATTCCTTTTATATTATCCATTGAATATTATAATTTTTGCAATTTAATTCAAATTTTTATATTAGTATTTCGTAAAATTATATCCATTTGAAATTGAAATTTTAATTGCTAAAATCCTATTAGACGTTTTTTTTATCAAGCTATTATATGGTAAATAATCTTTTAATTTTAATAAATATTTTGAATTTTATAATTATTTTAATAATATAATTACGAATGGTATTATTTAGCTAGAATTTTAGCGATTATTAAAATAAAAAATTAAATATAATATCGGTTTAAATAAACGATTTTAAAAAAAAGTTTTTTATAAGAAATAAACCGGTAATTTTAAGCGATTTTGAAAAAAAGTTTTTATAAAAAATAAATTAAGAATTCTAGGAAAATATCCGGGAAGGTTTTTTTAAAATATATAAGAAAAATTAAAACTTTTTAAAAAATAAATATAATTAATTAAATTTTTAAATTTAAAAAATAAAAATAAAATTTAAATATAATTAAAATTAAAATTTAAATTATTAATTAAACGAAATAATTAATTTATTAAATTATTAAATGGTTATTATAAAAGTAATTATTTTAAAATAAATTTTTTTTAAAAAAAAATGAAACGATTTATTTAGGATATATCTAGGTATTATTATTTAAATGAATTTAAATAATAAAACGAAATATATAGATTAATAGAATTTATGAAATTTTAAATGGTAATTAATAAAAATTATTAATTAAAAATAAAAATATTAATTTATTAAATATATTATTAAATTTATTAGTAATTAATAATTTATATTTTAAAATATAATTTTAATTTTTAATTAAATATCCGAATTTATTTTAAATATAATATTAATTTTTAATATTTAACTTTGATTTTTATAAATAATAATATTATAAAAATAATAATATATATTTTTTGAATAATAAAATATTTAAAAAAAAAAAATTCAAAAATTTTTATATAAAAAAATAATAATTTTATAATAATTTTTAATTTATAATTTATAATTATTTATTAATAATATTAATGAAATATTAATTAAAATTTAATTAAAAATAAAAAATAAATAGATTTTTAAAAATTAAAATTTTTATTAAAAATTATAATAATTATAAAAAAATAAAAAGTAATTAATTAATTTAAAAAATAAATAAACTAATAATAATTAATTAGAAATTTAATGAGATCGGAAAAATAATAAATTATAAATAAATGATAAATATTAAGAAAATAATTATTATAAAAAAAAAATAAATAGGTATTATGAAAATAATTACGAAAAATAATTTATGAAATATTATATTTTTTAAATATAAAAACAAATAGAAAAATAATAAAGACGAATTATTTATTAATAAATAAATAATTTAAAATAGAAAGAAATTAAAAAAAAGATATTAATAATAAAAAATATTATTAAATAATAAACTTATAAAAAAATAAAATAAATTTAAAAGTAAATTATATTTTTTAAAATCTATTAAAATTATAAAATCTTAAAAATTTAATTTTTATAAAATTTATTAAATTTATTTCTAATAATATTATATAATAATATTTAGTAAAATGCCTAATAAATTTTATATATAATAATTTAATTATTTTTTATTAATAATAATATTTATAAAAAATAAATATTAAAATTATATATTTTTATAAATTTAATATAAATATTTTATTTTAAAAAAAATTATTTATTTTATTATTAAAATAAAAAATATAAATAATTATATTAATAATAAATTTAATATTAATATTTTTATTAATAAATAAATATTTTTT